>VWZG01000255.1:481866-506258 GCA_013396735.1 Grallaria varia
GGAGCATCCCTGACGCCAGAGCATCCCAGCGGAGCCCCGCAGAGCCTGGAGCATCCCCGATGCCGGAGCATCCCGGAGCCTGGAGCATCCCTGACGCCGGAGCATCCCAGCGGAGCCCCGCAGAGCCTGGAGCATCCCGAGGCCGGGAGCACCCCGCCGGGATGCCCGCGGGAGGGCGCGCCTCGCACCGCCGCTGCTCCAGATGGGGTGGGACCGAGGGGGCCGTGCCGAGCTCGGTGCCCGCCCGCCCGCCTTCTCCGGGAGCGGCTCCGCTCGTGGCCGCGGCGGCGGCGGCGGGGCCATGGCGATGGTGGAGGCGGCGGAGGCGGCGGTGCCCTGCCGGGTGCAGTACCTGGAGGACGCGGATCCCTTCGGCTGCAGCAGCTTCCCGGAGCCCCGGCGAGCCCCGGTTTACGCCGTGGCGGAGGCGCTGGCCCTGGGGGCGCAGCTGCCCGCGCTGCACCGCCTGCTCGGCGCCCCGCTGCCGGTGAGGGGAAACGGGGGGCGCTGGGGAAGGCACCGGGCAGACACCGGACGGGGGACGGCGAGGGGATTGCCGGCCAGAGAGGGCCGGGGGACGAGGGATGGGGCGGTATATCCCGGGCAGCGGTCCCGGTGTGAGTCACGGCGGCGTGCCGGAGCCCCCGCGGGAGATGCCAGCCCCGGATGAGTCGGCAGGGAGGAAGAGGATGTGCTTGCTCAGAGCAGGCAGGAACCCGGGCAGGGGGAGGCAGCGGCCATGGCCGTGTGGTCGGGGCAGAGCCGGGCAGCGTGCGCCCACCGTGGCATCCCGCGCCCACGCCGGCTGTCGGGAGCAGAGCTGAACCTCGACGGGAGCACGGCGGCTCCCTAACCCCGGGGACCCTTCCAGTGTCCCCTCTCACTGGGGCAACTGGGCTTTGGGGAGGTGGCAGTGGGGCCGGAGGGCTGTCAGCCCCTCCTCAGCCCCTCGTCAGCCCCTCATCTCTCCGGGCCGGCGGCAGCTTTGCCGCCGAAGAGCAGCGCGGAAATTGGTGCTGAGCGGTTTCCTCCAGGCGGGAGGAAGGCGAGAGGATGAAGGTGAAGCGAGCCATTGTTGTCTTGCTCTGACTCAGGCTGAGCCTGGGAAGTGGAGGAGACAAGGAGAGACGGGGGACCTTCCCTGGGTGTCTCCTGTTGGTGTGATGCATCCCTCACGGGATGGGGACAGGCTTGTTTTCCTCCTTAGGAACACGGGACCCAGCAGAGCTTTGGCAATGGCTGAGCATCGGCCTTGCAGCTTCGCAGGAGTGCAGGGAAGGGCGGCAGGAACCCAGACTGGCTGGAGGGGTTTGAAGTCAGAGCTGGAGAGGAGAGATGGAACAGCAGGAGCGGGAAATCGGCTTGGTGTGCCTGGCACTGAGCTTACTGGCCTTCAGGGGAGAATGGATTGCTGTGAGACCTTTGCCTGCACCAAAAAAAAACTCCCCTTTTTTCCCCTTTTTAATTTTTCTTGAAGCAAAACAGCAGCGTCTCATGTCGCTGTCATGGGATTTTTAGGCGATTTTTAGGCGGTGACTAAACGGAGTTTGTTTGGGAACAAACAGCCCTGAGACATGACGAATGGAGCAAACTCAAATTTCAGGCGTGTGCTCGGTTCCCTGGCTGTAACAGGATCGCCAGCCCGGACTGCTGCCATGGTGGCACAGGGAGGGGACTGGACGCAGAGTTCCCAAGGGCAGGAGCACTGCAGGGAGGATCTGTGCCCAGCAGAGGTGTGTTGATCCCGGCATTTCAGGTTCTGTTCTCTGCCTAAACCAAGCTCTGGGTGTTTTTTCCTGTAGTTTCCTTGCATCACCCCATGACCCTTGGTGAAATTGCAGGTGAGCAGGTAGGACCCTGTTCTGGGTTTATAAACCAGATTCCTGAGTTATATAGGTTGTATAGGTTATAAACCATGCTGCCTTTACTACGTGGAGCTTTCTGAGCCAGCAAGGACTGCAGTGTGTCCCACCTGACAAGCTGGGATGCTGGCTGGGGTTTGCATGAGCCCATGTCTTCGCTGGGAGCCTCCTGCAGCAGGATTTAAACCCTGTGGAGTGAGATCAGTCTCCTGAAACACCTAGTTCAGTCCAAATTCAGAGCTGGCACTCTTGAAGCCATGCAGATGTCAATACCCTGGCATGACCAGCTGAAATCTCCCTTGGTGCCCTTTGTGCCAGGTCGCGCTCAGCTCCATTAGTCTCCACCCTAAAATTAGTAAATGAACAGTTGGATTTTTCCCAAGGAACTGGCTGTAAAAAATTCAGCTGGGGATACCTGGTGCCAGATTTGTCCTGCTGGGCAGTGTGCCTGGATCTGCAGAGCACTGGGAAGAGGACGCAGCAGCCGGGAGGGAGCTGGGCTGGGCGTACCCGTATCGTCATCGTCACATCAAGCCACAGGCACCCAGGAGATGAGCTGCCATGGAGGAGCAGCTGGGTCCTGCCCTCCCTGGGCACAGCAAAGCTGCTCCCTGTGGTGGGAACAGTCTAGAGATGATGAGCAAGAGGTTTCTTGTGCCGGCATCGCTGCCATGTACAGCCTGTCCTGCCCCATGACACCCTCGGTGCTTCCTCTCCCTGAGCACGACCTGTCGCTGATGACTTTTTCATGTTCTCCGGAAAGTGTGTTTGTGCTTGGAAATGCCTTCCAGCTTTGTTTGCTGCTGCTGCATTGTTTGCCTCCAGGCTGATACTATCTCCTCCTGCTTTTCAGCATTTTTCTAGTACCCTTGGGTGATGCTCGTGCGGGGTGGGGGTGTTTTCTGAACCTCCGCAAGCAGGTTTTGACAGAGCAGGTTTTTTTGGCCATCCTTTCAGTCCCCAAAGGCCACTGTGCTCCCTTGCCCCCAGCACTATCTCACCTCTGAATCTGGGGATTTTTCCTAACAATTGCAAAACCTGAGAGGCTGGAATTTTGCTTTCTCCTTCCTCCCCTGGAAACCTGGGAAAAGCAAACAGCTCGCTGGCCTCAGTACCATAAGCTCACTGAGAGCTCCTGTGCTCCATAGAGGAGCTGCTGGGGTGTGAAGTGTGAAAGCTCCATCCCACAGCCCTGTTTCCCTCTGCTTCCTAATGGGCCTGAGGGCTTTGCTGAGCATCTTTGCCCTGCTTAACCTCTGGAAGGCACAAAAGCTGTGAGATGGGCTCCTCAGGGGCACCGCTGCGTCCCAGTTTGTTGCATGCTTAGAGCCAAGTGGTGGTGCTCAGCAGCCCCTGGAGCTCCCCAGTTCCCAACGGTGTCCTTGATGGATCCCAGGGTGGGACTGCAGCCAGGCGTTCTCGCCATGGTTTTGCCAGGACACCAGCTGCTCCCCAGGACTGGGGTCCTCACCCTGCCGCAGGTCTGTTGATGAGTAATGAAGGGTCTGTTAATGAGCAAAGAGCCTGGCTGGAGTAGCTTCCTGAGGGACACAAGTGTGAAGCTCTGGGCCAACTCTGGGTGACCTCCAGAGATCCCTCCTGGCCTGGGCGTTATTCCCTGCCCCCATGATAAGGCAATGGCAGTGTTCCCATGCACTTGTTGCCATCCATCATGCAGGAATGGATAGGAGGCAGCACCTGAATTCCCTGGCAGTAGACACCCCTCTTAGCCCTGGAACCAAATTGTGGTGACCGTGCTTGGTTGGGGTGGGGGTTGCTCCTGTGGCGTAGCTCTATAAACCCTCAGTCCTTGGATGTTTTGGGAGGGAGAGCAGAGGCTGGTGATGTCAGGGGTTTCTGACCTGCCTGTGCCTTGTGTTTAACTGCTGCCTGCTATAATATATAAATAAAATACTTTTTTCTGTCATTTCCCCATTGCCTTTCTAGAAGATCTGCAGCAATGTTGGGAAATTGTAGTTGCTGCAACAAGACAGTGTTATAAAGGGGGTAAAAGTGTTTCCTTTGCTGGCAGATAAGGAGGATATTCACTGCCTGGCCTTGGAGCATCTTCCCGTGTGGGGATGCCATGATAGGGGTGAGCAGGAAGTTGTGGTGCTGTGGTATGTGGTGTGAGTTCATCTGTGAGTGGAGGATGTCTCCATATTGGAGGTGGAGATGTCTCCATCACAATCCCACAGAATCCTGGAATGGTTTGAGTTGGAGGGACCTTAAAGGGATCATCTAGTTCCACCCGCCTGCAATGGGCAAGGACACCTTCCACTTGACCATGTTGCTCCAAGTCCCATCCAACCTGGTCTTGAACACTTCCAGGGATGGGGCATCCAACACAGAGAGAGGAACCTTTTCCATGTCATGGGGCCCTTGTCTCACCCTGGAGCTCACACCAGCATCTTGTCCTCAGCAAGACCCAGTGCAGTGGGCGAAGCACATCCATGCTGCTGCAGGATGGCTGGGACTCCCGGGTGCTGTGGGCTGGATGTGTGAGCGTGGGACTCTCTCCTCTCCCAGCTCTGCTTTGCCCTCAAGTCCCCATTGCCCTCAAACCCTGGCTCATTTTATAATGGTTTTCCAGGCAGGAGACAGATGGATCAGAGCCACCCTGTGCCTGGGAGCTGTCAGCAACCCTTGACCCCAGCGTGCTGTCCCCAGCAGCACGACCTCGAGGTCCCAGCTCAGATCCTTCAGGGCATAAACCCCTCGTCCAAATACCCAGAGGAACCCTGGCTCTGGGGCAGTCGATGCTCCCTGGCGCGGAAGTGCCGCCTGGAATTTTTGGCAGGGCAGGAGGAGCTTAGGATGGGCTGTCTCCATCCCCAGGGGATGGTGTTTGCCAGGGGGGTTGCAGCTAAACCCGGGCCCTGTGCTTGAAGCATCCCCAGTGGGAAGCACTGCCAAGCTCACACAGGAAATGCGTGGGGTCAGGTCCCAGGGGCTTGGCCTTCCTCTCCAGCTGGGACATGTCACTGGTCCTGTAGGAGCTGAGGATGTTCACTCTGGCTTGCTGAGGCTCTGGCAGCCCAGAGAAGACAAAGCTTTTGTGCTGGAGCTGATTTGCTCTTTGCTGTGTTTGAGTGCCTGGGATGCAGGAATGCCCAGGAGGATTCACGGATGCCTGTGGGCATGCCAGGATGCCTGTGGTGATGATACAAGGATGGCTGGGAGGATGCAGGAATGCCCAAGAGGATGCAGGAGTGGCCAGAAGGATGCAGGGATGGCTGGAAGGACACCCAGGAGGATGCGGGATTGCCTGGGTTGGCTGCAAGGATGCCTGAGTGGATGCAGGGATGCCCAGGGATGCAGGAGAGCCTGTTCCTGTGGAGGAACTGAAGTTTTCCCCGGTGAGCAAATCCTGCATGGGGTCGGTGTGAGGCAGCCAGGAGCATCTGCCTGGGGCCAGCAGGTGTTTGTGCACGTTGCCATGGCTGGTTGGAGTGACTGGTGACGATGGGAGGTGGAGCAGGATACATAACGACATCAACCTCCAATCCAACAGTGCCCTGCCAAATTGCCTGTTATGCCAAGGCGTAGTCAGCATTAATTACTTCAGTGCACGTGGCATTTTTACTTGGTATCACACTCACAGTGAATTTATGTTTGTGAGCTCCTGTACAGTCTTGGGAATTGAGGAGATGGGAATGTCATGGAAAGGGAACCCCAGTGAGTTGCAGGAGCCATATCCAGCATTGCTTTGGGTGTCCAAGTCCACAGTGGTGAAAGGCATTGGTGGGAGAGAGGAAGGAGCTGTTCCTGTTCCCCTCTGAGCTCCTCAGCCCCGGGGCTGTGCTTGGAGCTTTTTGCAATTTGGGGCTGAAATTGGGGCAGGCTTTTAGATGGCTGATGGGTCCCCACCTCTTTTCCCCATTACTGTTTGTGCCACTTGCTCTTTTTTGCAGCAGGAGCAGCATTAATAATGGGGTTTTATCCCCGGTCCTCAGCTCCTGCTGTGCTCTGTTCCTCGGAGGTGGGGCGGGCAGGGCAGCAGGGTTTGCAAACGCTTGAGGAACAGCTCCAGTTGTGCTGGGGAGGCAAAGTGCTGGCACTGCCTCCCCTCTGCTTCTATTCATGCCTCGAGGGGAAATTGCCCTGTCCCAGGAGACCTGCCTGGGTGCTGTGGGATGCTGCTGGCTCCCAGGTGGCTCAGAGGCTTTGTGGGTGTTGTACCCACTGACTGGGGTGCACTGTGGGTGCTGGAAGTGGACTTCCTGGGAAGGTGCCCTTGTCCCCAGCCTTGTCTCAGGCTGTGCTTTTGCCCAGCCCAGTCGAAGATGCCACGTGGCTGTGGGCTGCGTTGTGTCAGCCAGGGGACATCCCTGTGGGGCTTACCCTGGTGTGGGGTGGCCCTGCCTGGGCTGGGTGCCTTGGCAGACCCAGTGTCCCACAGCTGGAGGTGATTCATCAGCCCTGGAAGGAGATGGATCCTGCCCCAGTCCCAGCCCAGCTGACTAAGAGGAGCCTCAGGGCTCTTGCCATGGTTCCCACCCAAGAGATTGCCAAGGAGCCTGGCACTCAGCCTTTCCCAGCCTGGGGCTCCACACTTCTCCCCAGTTAGCACCAGGCTGAGGTGAAGGGTGCTGGGGCATCTCCCTGCATGGCCAGCGCTTGGTGACAGGTGGGACCTGTCACCCTGCTCCGGGATGTGTCTGCCTGCTGGGTTTGGTACAGGCAGGAGAGTGGCCCAGGAATGTTCTGGGAGCCAAGAAGGCCGTGGTGGGCACAGGGGCTCATCCTGCTGTCTGCATCCCCAGCTGGAGGACTGCACGCTGCAGCTCTCACCCTCTGGACACTACCTGGACCTTGACTTGTCCCTGCTGGAGCAGAAGGATGATCTGGAGGGTTTCTACGAGGAGGTCAGGTGAGGCACATGGGGTGCCTGAGCCCCCTGGAGACAGGCCATGGGGACTCCATGTGTACATGAACACCACAGGCAAGGGGCCAGGGGCTGGGGTGGTCCCACTGCAGGTGCTCACACCAAGTCTTCCTCCGCCCCAGGAAGGGGAGACGGCCGACCCTGATCCTGCGCACACAGCTCTCTGTGCGAGTCCACGCCATCATGGGTGAGTTTTGGGGCTGCTCCCTCTTCCAGGGTGGTGTGTCCAGGGGTTCGTCCAGCCCAGATGGTGGGGGTTTGGCCTCTGTGATGAGTTTTGGCCAGGTTTTTTTGATGGAGAGAAGGAGCGATACAGCCCAGTGCTGCATCCACCCCATAACCCCTCCCAGATATCAGGGCACATGGTCCTCATGGGGAACTCACTGGGTTAATCCCCTCCATCCTCAGAGATCGTGACTTTTGCCTCTTGGGCTGGGAGCCCACCGCCCACTCCAGTTATTCTGGGTCATTCAGGCAAGCTCTAAATATAGCTTTGCAGGAGACAAACAAACAGCTCTTGCGCAGCAGAAAGTGCTGCCATGGTTTCGGGCAGCCTGCTTCGAGGTCCTGCAAAATATTTGGGAGTCTCAAGCCTTTTTTTTAATCTTTAGCAGGAGGAAAATAGAGCACAGAGCAGAGCAATGCCAGATGGGCATCAGTTCTGCATCTGGGCCATGCTGGAAGGGGCAGGAAGCCCAGGGTCGGGGTCAGGGCCATGCTCTTTGCCAGAAGTTCCCAGGCTCTGTCTGAGCTCTGGGCTCTTCTGCTTTCCCTCATGGCTGCTCTACCTTCCCTCTCAGCTGCTCTGACAAGCTGACAAGTGAGCGGAGGAGGCTGCTGGGACATTGTGTTTTACAGGGCATGTCTGGAGGACTCCTTGGACATCTTGGTTTTGGCTTTCTACAGCTCTAAGCCTGACCCTAATAAGTTGGGATGCCTGGCTAACTCAGTTTTTTGGTGTGGGAAGTGCTGACTCACAATGGCTTTGGTGTCCTCGTGGGGCTTTCCAGCTTCCTATTGCCCCAGCTGATCTGTGCTGGCTCCTTGTCTGCAGGCATCATCTCCATAAACACATAGCCTTCAGCCCAGTGACAGTCCTGTCCCCAAGCAGCCAGTATCACACTACCATCCTTCCCATCCCCATCCTGCAGTTTTTCCCAAGCCCCAGGGCTGCTGGGGGCTCTGGGACCAGGGCATGGCTGTGCCTGGGGAGGGATGGTTAAAAGTAGCTCAGGCTTCTGCCCAAGTTCCTGTTTAGGTTATGTTCAGGAAACCAGAGGGGATATTTGTGTCATTGCTGGCCAGAAGTGAAGAAAAAAAAAGGAAATAGGAAAGTGGGAGGGCTGAAATATGTCGTCGTGGAGCAACAGCTGCTTCCACCCAGTGTCCACAGTCAAGGGCAATGGGGTGATAGCACAGGGGTGAAGTCAGGATGTGGGGCTTTCCAGGGAAGCGGGGAGCATTTGGGAGCCCCAGTACAACAGTGAGCCCCTGTGGGTCAGGCCCTCATGCCACATCTCTCCTTTCCTCCCAGAGAAGCTGTACAGCTCCCAGGGGCCGGAGCTGCGGCGATCCCTCTTCTCCCTGAAGCAGCTCTTTCAGGTACAGTGATGCCGGTGTGGTGGGGGGGCCGAGGGCCTCCCCCAGTGCTGGCTGCCCACCCCACACTGGGGTAACACCTGGCCTTTGCCCCGCAGGAGGACAAGGACCTGGTGCCCGAGTTCGTGAACCTGGATGGGTTGACGTGCCTGATCAAAGTGGGGGCAGAGGCCGACCAGAACTACCAGAATTACATCCTCAGGGGTTGGTATTTGGGCACAGGGCACCTCTGGAGCAGGCTGCCTAAAGGAGCTGTGAATGCTTCATCCCTGGAAGTGTTCAAGGCCAGGTTGGATAGGGCTTTGATGGAACTTGGTCTAACAGAGGGTATCCCTGCCAATGGCACAGGGGTTGGAATGAGACGGGCTTTAGGATCCAACCCAAGGTTCTATGCTCATCCCCAAGGAGGAGGGCTGGCACTCGGAGGGGAGAGCCAGCAAGTTTGCCAGGGCTACTTTGTCTTCACAGCTGCTAGACATTGCTGTGGTATTGCTGTGCAGTGATGGGGATGCCCAGCCCCTGCCTGCCATGCCATCAGCCTGCCCACTCTCTGCCTTGCAGCCCTAAGCCAGATCATGCTCTTTATGGACGGGATGCAGGGTGTCATCAACCACAATGAGACTGTCCAGTGGCTGTACACGCTGTCGGGAAGCCCAGTAAGTGTCTGTTGCTCCTGGGGGGCTGTCTGTGCCCCTGCTGCACCCCCCTTGCCTGCCTTTGCCTGTCTCCTTGCATCATTCCTCGGAGAATGAACTCCACTCTCTGCCTCCGGGCTCGATGCCCTGGTATCTTTGCTTGTGTTGGGTCCTGCTCCCACCCATCTGGAAGTCACCTAGGATCCGCAGAGCTCCCCATCCTGATGTGACCATGTTCCCAGGCACAGAGGTTGTGTTAGATGGTCCTGCTCCAGGTCTGGAGCCAATGCCCCTTGGCCATCAGCATAACAGCTGCAGGTCCCTGGCCCCATGACAAAGCCTCCAGGCACAATCACCCCAGCATCATGCTGGCAGCCCCCTGCCACTGCTGCTGTCCCAGCTGCCGTCCCTTGTCCCAGTTTCGCCTGGTGGTGAAGATGGCACTGAAGCTGCTCCTGGTCTTTGTGGAGTACACAGAGCCCAATGCCTTGCTCCTCATCCGCGCTGTCAATGCCGTGGACCAGACGAGAGGTGGGTGCAGCCCCAGCTTACTGCAAGGTCCCCACTGGGGGATGGTGTCCCCTCCTGGTCCACACGTCACCTGCACTTGCCACTTTTCCCAGGTGTCTGTCCGTGGTCCAACTTGATGGGCATCCTGAAGCAACGCCATGGGGATGACACAGAGCTGCTGGTGTTCACCATGTCACTGATCAACAAGGTCTGGGGGGGAGTCCCTGCGGTGCCATGCTAATGGGGCTTGGGGTGGGTCACCCCAGTCCCAGCAGCATCCCTCTGGTCCTGCTCAGACACTGGCAGCCCTCCCGGACCAGGACACCTTCTACGATGTGACTGACTGCCTGGAGCAGCAGGGCATGGAGCACGTGGTGCAGGAGTACCTGGGCAACAAGGGCACCGACCTCGACTTGAAGCAGCAGTTCACACTCTACGAAGTGAGCAGGGCACCTGCAGGATCTGGCCACGTGCCACATCCAGTGCCAGCAGGGAGGTTGTGCGCATGGGGTGGCAGGGGTGCTGCTGTGCCCAGTGCCATGCCCCCCGGTCCCTCCACAGAGTGCTCTCAAGCTGGAGGATGATGTGGAAGAGCCGCCCTCGGGGGGACGCAAGGAGCGGAGGAGGACAGATGAGGGCCGGCGTGGGTGGCGATCCCAGGGCAGCTGCCTGGAGCCCAGTGCTGATGCCCAGTCACCTATGGAGTCCCCTGGCACTCCAAAGGAGCCCCCAGCTGATGACACCCCAGCTGTCCCCTCACCAGACAGCCCAGCAGAGTAAGTGTGGCTGGAGGTGATCCGTGGTGGGGTTGCTCCTGGAATGAAGTCACTGGGCTGCAGCATAAGCAGCAGTCGGATCTGTGCCAGTGCCAGGGTGGAGGGCAGTCCCGTGGGACTTGCTCCCAGTCCCTGTCACCTCTTCTTCCAGGCCCTGTCCCACCAGCACCTACAACAGTGCGTCCAGCGTGCGGCTGGCCCTGGCCTCCCCACAAGCCGAGAAGGAGCAGCCCCCAGGCCCGGGAGAGCGCAGTGTTTACAAGTAAGGAGCCAGGAGGGGCTGGGGACATGGGAGTCCCCCCGGGGTGGTAAGATGGGCTCCCAGGAGCATGAGGTGTGCCTATCCGAGGGCACACTCTGCCTTTCCCAGGGGAAAACAGAGTCTGGGAAGGCATGGGGGCTGGAGAGATATGTGATGGGGCAGCAGGTATCAGAGGGTCTGGACAGGGGCTCCAGGGCATCCTTTGGGCACTCACAGCTCTGCTCCAGCTCCTCATTCTCCTCTCTGCCCACGCTTGCCCTCTCCTCTGCCCACCCTTTCTATCTTTCCTTTTGCAGGCTGCGCCAGACTGCCCCTGTCTGGTAAGTGCCTGGGCTCTGCATGCGCGTGCTCCCTTCCAGCAGGATCACAGAATCGTTGGATCCTGGGATGGTTTGGGTTGGAAGGGACCTTAAAGATCCCCTAGTTCTAACAGCCTGCCATAGGCAGGGACACCTTCCACCAGACCAGGCTGCTCAAAGCCCCATCCAGCCTGGTCTTGAGCACTTCCAGGGATGGGACACCCACAACTTCTCTGAGCAACCCATGCCAGTGCCTCTCCGCCCTCACAGGGAAATTCTTCCTAGTAACCAATTTAAACCTACTCTCTTTCAGTTTAAAGACATTCTCCCTTGTCCTATCCCATGATGCTCCAGGGGGAGCTGGCACTTGCACCCACCTCTCTGCCCCCATCCCTCACCTCTCCCCTTCAAGCCCTGCCTGCGGGACCCCAGCCCACTCCCCCATCATCAGCATCCCCCCCAGACTGATGGCACCCTCTGATTCCCAGTTTGGGGTGAGGTGTTCCTGCTGGGGGCGGCACAGCCTGCACCAGGTGTCCTGGCCTCGTGGGGCAGATGGTTCCCTGTCTTGCCAGCACCCAATGCCATGTGGTGCCTGGGCAGGAGGGGACGCGCCGGGGCTCTCCCAGCTCCCCATGAACCCTGGGGCCACAGGGTGACAGCAGGGTGAGGGTCCCATGCTGGAGGGCTACAGGACACATGAGCCCCAGGGGGCTGCCAGCAGTGGGGGCTAACCCCTGTTTTCCCTCAGGCGGGAGGATTCCCCCTCCTTGCATGGGGACAAGCCCATTTTGAGGAAGTTTGAGTAAGTAGAGGCATGCGTGTGTCTCCAGGCATGCGCTTCCTCGGGCCGGTGCCATGCTGGAGGTGTCTGGGCTCTGGCCACACTGGGCATGAGGAGCAGGACTATCCCTGGAAGTCTACCCGGGTGCCCTCCTGGGTTTTGCAGCTTCTGGATGAGGGTTGCAGTGAGCACCAGGTCTTTGGGACCAACTGGTGACAGCGGCACCCTGATGGCACAAGCCTTTGACTCCCATGGGGCCTTGTCCCCAAGCTGTGGGGGCATTACCTGTCTCTCTGCAGGGCTCAGAGGAATCCTCTGGGTCCCCAATGCAGTATGGCCAGTGCAGGGGATTTCTGTGCTGCGGGGCTGGCTGTGCAGTGTGGCATGGCGTGGTGTGCCCATTGTCCCCATCCCTGCCTTGCTCCCAGCCAAAATCCACCCCTGTCTTGCAGAGCTCGCTTTCTGGAGAACCTAGCCACAGCCCAGAAGGAGAAGATCTCTTCCATGGCCAAGGGACGGCTTGACATCCTCAGTGATGCTACACTGGAGCGTCCTACTGCTCTTGAATTGGAAAGAGCCTGTGGCACCTCTGATTCCAGGACAGAGCCACTCAGCATAAGTAGGTGCTGCCAGGGCATGTGTTCCCAGCTCGTCAGGGTCCCTGAGGTGGGGGCCCCTCTGCCCCTATCCCACAACTGTGATACCCAGAACCATGGAGGAGCTAGTGGTACCTCCTAGCTCAAAACAAGCATTTGAGCACACCCCACCAGGGAGCAGGACCCCAACCCTACATGGAGCCCAGCACCACCTGCCCACTCCAAATGTGTTGTGCCAGCTTCTCCTTCTCTCCCTGCAGGGTCTCGCCTGGCTCGGTCTGATGCCACTGACTCCTGCAGCACCATCTCCTCTGACACCAAGTTTATGCTGGACATGCTCTATGCCAAGGGCTCCTCGGAGCCGGAGAGGGAGAAGGTGTTCCCTGAGGTCCCGACATCCCCCCGGATCCAGGGTGAGGCAGAGATGGATGCCTGGCTCTGTGGCAGGGCTCCAGATGGACCAGTGGCCAGTGCCCACGCCAAGCTGGTACGTGCCATGTCCAGCATAGATGCTGAGACCCACACACAGAAGCTGGAGAACACTGGATTGATGCCCATCAAGAAGGACATGGAGCTGACATGGGAGCGCCTGGAGGCCAGCCCCATGCAGCTGAAGATCAAAGACCTGGACTTCACTGATTTGGGAGAAGAAGAAGATTTTGACGTCCTGGACACAGGGCCAATGACCAACGGCTCCTTCCTCCATTCTGGCATTGAAGCAACAAGTGCTGGAACATCCATGGCTCCCCCTCCACCTCCTGCTATCCCTGGTTGCCCACCACCTCCACCTCCACCTCCACTTCCTGCCATCCCTGGTTGTCCTCCACCTCCACCTCCTGCCATCCCTGGTTGCCCACCACCTCCACCTCCTGTAGCCCCTGGCTGCCCACCCCCACCACAGCTGCCAGGCTCCTCAGCAACAGACAGTCCGTCCCAAGCCAAGAAGAGGACAGTGAAACTCTTCTGGAAGGAGCTGAAGCAGCTAGATGGCACTGTGGGGCCAGGCAGGTTTGGCCAGGGGACACTGTGGGCATCCCTGCAGAACGTCGAGGTCAATGCTGCAAAACTGGAGCATCTCTTTGAGTCACGGTCAAAGGAAGTGCCAGCTTCAAAGGTACCAGTGGGCACCCATCAGCCAAGGGGACTTGAGGGGTGGGAGGAAGGCTGTTTGTTCATGTGGGGACCCTCGGCATGCACTGTCACCCCTACTCTATGCTGAGGATGGGTACTGGCAGCCTGGAGGCTTGATGGGGACAGCGATGGGCAGTGCACAGATTTGGCTCACCACGGGGTCTGTGATCGACTCCCCGTGTCCATGATGAGTTCATGAGCCCTTTGCCTGGCTGTCCCCACCCATCCTGTCCTCTTTGCAGAAAGCCACCGATGGGAAGAAGGTGGTGGTAGTGCTGGACCCCAAGAGGAGCAATGCCATCAACATTGGCCTCACAGTGCTGCCACCCGTCCACATCATCAAGACTGCGGTGCTCAACTTCGATGAGTTTGCAGTCAGTAAGGAAGGGATTGAGGTGAGCACAAGAGAAGCTCGGCCCCTCTGAGGTTCTCATGTGGGTCATTTCCCCTGGCCAGAAATCTCCATGCTGTGATGCCTGGGTTGACACGTCTCAGGATGACATGTCTGGAGCCTGACATATCCCTCTTTCCCTGCTCTAGAAAATCCTGACCATGGTCCCGACTGAGGAGGAGAAGCAGAAGATCCAGGAAGCCCAGTTGGCTAATCCTGATGTGCCCTTGGGCTCTGCAGAGCAGTTCCTGCTCTCCCTGTCTTCCATCAGTGACCTCACGGCCAGGCTCCAGCTCTGGGCCTTCAAGCTGGACTATGAGAGCCTGGAGCAGGTACAGAGCCATGTACCCACCTCCCCTCTGCCCTCCCACTGCTGCCACCCCAGCAGTGCTGAGTGCTCAGCCAAGCGTGTTCCTGGTGAGGACCAGCCATGTCCAAGTATGGGAGGTGCCATCCTGGCTGGGGATGGGCTGCAGGTCCCCAGGCCAAGCACAGGCTTGAGTTGACCAGGAGGTGATTGTCCTCATGGGTGAATGCTGAAGTTCCCAAGGGAGAGGGTGGCCAAGGGGCCTCACCTGCCTCTCTCCTCACCCAGGAGATTGCAGAGCCACTCTTTGATCTGAAGGTGGGCATGGAGCAGCTGGCCAGAAATCACACCTTCAAGTGTATCCTGGCCACGCTGCTGGCCATGGGCAACTTCCTGAATGGTTCCAAGGTGAGGAACAGGGTGAGGACCAGCCATGGTGCTTGGGTGTACCCAGGAGGGACCATGGGGAGCCTACGACGGCACCTGAGGCTGGGTGGTGCTGGTGGGGACCCAGCAGGTCTGTGGAGTGGAGGTCTGCTGGAGGAGGGATGGAGAGTCCCTGCTGAGTCCACTGTGTTTCAGAGCAGAGGCTTTGAGCTGGGCTACTTGGAGAAGGTCTCAGAAGTGAAGGACACAGTGCACCGGCAGTCCCTGCTCTACCATCTCTGCCAGATGGTGGTAGAGAAGTTCCCAGAAACCACTGATCTCTACTCGGAGATTGCCTCCATCACCCGCTCTGCCAAGGTGAGGCAAGGCAGGTGACACCTGGGCAAGGGGAGAAGGCGGGTCCCGTGGCTGCCCAGCTCCACCAGTGTGGCCAAGAGCTGACATCTCACTCTTCCAGATTGACTTTGAAGAGCTGGCCAACAGCCTGGTGCAGCTGGAGCGAAGGTGCAGGGCCTCCTGGGACTACCTGAAGGTGATTACCAAGCATGAGACCAAGCCAGGGCTGAAGGCCAAGCTGACAGAGTTCCTCAAGGACAGCACCCAGCGCATCATCGTCTTGAAGGTGGTGCACAGGCGGATCCTCAACAGGTTGGTGGCTTGAGGTCCTGGGGACACAGCAGGAGCCCCACAGTCCTGTTGGTGGCCCTCCATGACTGACGTTCCCATAGGTTTCACTCCTTCCTGCTGTACCTGGGGTACCCGGTGAGTGCAGCGCGGGACGTGAAGGTGATGCCCATCTGCAAACTGCTGCGGGAGTTCGCCCTGGAGTACCGGACCTGCCGGGAGCGTGTCCTGCAGCAGCAGAAGAAACGGGCCGCCCACCGCGAGCGCAACAAGACCCGGGGACGGCTCATCACCGAGGTATGGGGACATTCGGCCGGATGCCCCCAGAAGGTGATGCTCCCCACGTCCCTGACACCCACCACTCCTCCCACTGCAGACCGAGAAGTTCTCTGGCATTGCCGAGGCCATTTTGCCACCTGCCGTGGTGTCCAGCAGCCCCAAGGAGCAGATGGAAGCGGGTCACGAGAGCATGAAGACTGTGCTGACCTCCCCTGTGGATGCTCCTGCCCGCCGCAGCCGGGCTAGCCAGGGTAGGAGCAGGATGACAAAGGCACTCAAGGCATGCCTGGCTGGCTGGGCATGGCTGATGCCAGCATTCTCATTGTCCCTGTGCAGGAACAGGGCATTCCACCCCAACCCAGGGCTCCTCAGCCCAGGAGGACGTTCCCAGCTCCCCAGATGCTTCAGATGAAATCATGGACCAGCTGGTGAAATCAGTGACTCACAATCCCAACCCCCGACCCTGCACCAACAGGGAGCGCAGGAGGTCCCGTGGCAATAGGAAGTCCTGTAAGTGCCATCGCTGTCCCTGTACCCTGTCCCATCTGTCCCTGTGCTCTGTCCCTGTGCTCTGTCCCATCTCCATGTGCCTGTCTCATCTCTGTTCCTGCCCAGATGCTTTTTTCCACCTCTGTGTCCCTGTCCCCTTACTGCTTCCTATCTCTTTGTCCCTGTCCCTGTGCCTTGTCCCATCTCTGTATCTCTCTGCCCAGTTGCTGTCCTATCTCTGTGTCCTTGTTCCCATGCCCTGCCTGGCTCCTTCCCCATGAGCCACCAATAACCTGCCATGCTGAGCCCACTGTGCCACAGCAGGATGTACCCTGAGCCCAATCCATGCCACTGCACCCCATTGCCACTCTCCCCAGCATGCCAGGGCTGCTGTGTTTGGGGACCTTGGCATCCAGCGCTGCTCATGCTGACAGTGCCACGCTCTCCTCTTCCCGCAGTGCGTCGGACGCTGAAGAGCGGGCTCAGCGATGAGCTGGTGCAGGCGCTGGGCCTGGGCCAGGCACCCAGCATGGATGTCTGAGGTGGCCAAGTGGGCTCATCCTGCTCCCCACCACCAGCAGTCCCAGGGCAGAACACTGTGGCAGCCCCTGTGGGCACACTTCAGGATTGGCACACTCCACGCCTTTGGTCTCGCCTCACTTTTCCCTCCTGGCCTCCAGCTCACAGAGGTGCAAGAAGCAGGATGGGAGTGATGCCCCAGAGCTGCTCCGTGGTGACTGGGATGGAGGATGTTCAGCACCCGTACATGGAGGCTCAGGGTTCATCTTCTCAGCAGTATTATAGGGGTCAAGGGGCTGGACCCAGACCCCCCCTGGGAACTGGGTCTGGCCCATGGTCGCTGTGGCAATAAAGTGATCTGACATGCTGTCAGCGTCCCTTGTCCCTGTTCCTGAGAGTCCAGAATGATGTGGTACTGCCCCCTGGACAAGCCAGTATCCCTCAACCCTGCTGCCTGGAGCAAGCACTCAGTCAGCCCTGTGGCTTGCAGGCACCATTGTCCCTTTGGGGACAATGTGATCCTCTCTGTACTGGGACAGCTGGGGAACCCTTCCAGAAGGAGCAAGGACTGCTGCCAGGCTCAAGGCTACACACTCAAGGGCAGCAGCAGCAGCTCGAGCACAAGGCCACAGCAAAGTAAAATCGTCTCTCACCTCACCTCTTGCTTACAAACCTCTCCTGGGGGTTCTTAGTCAGACCTCTCCTGGGTAAGAGGCAGGGTGGTTGTTCCCTTCCAGGAACAGGTCTGGGGCACAGCAGCCACGTTGCAAGCCTCAGAAACATTCCCTGTGCTTGGCAGAAACAGGCAACCTGGGGCTGTAAATGCAGCAAGGGCAGCATCCATCCATCCCTAGGGGGAACTCGGAGATGTCCCCGCCCCCTGTTGTCCCAGTGTGGCTCATGCCATGCCACACATGGATTAAACCCCACATTGGGTGCTGGCTGTGACACTTACCGGGGGTGGATAGCATTTCTGAGCATCCCTCCAAGCCAGCTGCAGTTCTTTGGGCACTGTCACCTGTGGTAGAGGCATTTGGGAATGGTGTGGTGTCATCCATCCCGGCAGCTCCTCCTTGGTGCTGCCCTGGCGCTGCCTCCAGCCCTGAATCCCGCACAGCAGGTCTCTGGCTTTCAAGGAATGAAGAAAAACTCCACTGAGCAGGGCAGCTTCTTCCTCCTGGCTCTCTCTGACCGGGGTTGTCTCTCTCCCATGGCGCTGGACATGCTGGTGGCCTCGGAGGTGCTGGGCAGCACCACCCTGCCCCACCTTGTGGTGGGTCTGAGATGTTCCTGGGTGGCTCTGGGAACAGCAAGATACCACGCTAAGAGCTGCAGGTGTCCCAGAGGTGCCCCAAGATGTCACTTGGCTCTCCTGCCCTCCAGGCACTTGACTTGGGGCTGCAAAGAGGACAAAGAGGTTATGATAGGCAACATTGAGCCACAGAAGGCAGCAGAAAGGGATGGGAAAGCATCTTCCTGAACCCCTGCACCTGCCTCAGGTACCTGAAGTGACATTACACACGTGACAGTCCCAAGGGCCTTGCTGGGGGAAACTGAAGCAGGGTGCTGGGGAATGTGTCCCCCTCCGGGTGGTTTGGTGGCACTTAGGGTAGCCACGTGCTCAGCAGAGACCTCTGCCAACCCACTTGGGTTTTTCCACCTTTTTTTTTTCAGCCTTGATGACATTTCCAGGATTGCCAGCCCAGCGCTGGGCACACGCTGCCCTTGAGCGGCGCCTCAAGTGCTTGGCTTGGCCGCGGCACAAGTGGCTTATGCCAAAAATACGAGAGACAGGGGCGGCCGGGCCGGGAAGGAGAGGGGGTGGCGGGATGTCGGAGGCATCTCTGTGAGTGGAGGGAGGTTCGTGGCAGTCGCACGACGCTCGGTGGGGACCTGGGCCATGGGTGGCCTCAGGCAGATCAGCCGAGCTGGGTTTGGGCTGCTGCCCCCCCAGCTCGCTGCCCCGGGTGGGATAAGGTGACTCTGCCGGAGCACCCCGCAAAACCCAGCACCTCCATTCCTTCCTCCATGAGCTCCCATCCCTGCGTGGCTCCCGGGGCCACGAGCTGTGTCCTGCTGCCACGAGGGGGCACGGCGGCCACACACACGGCGAGGCCACCCGCGACACGCTCCTTGTCCCAGCACTCCGCAGCGCTCACTGCTGGCCCGCAGTTTGGTGTCCCCCCGGCCCGGCACGGGGGGCTGCACCCTCCTTCTCCTCCCCCTCCCCGCCAGGCGTCCTGCCCCTTTCATGAGCCGGGTGGAGTGACAGCCCCGTCCTTGGTCCTGGCTGTTTGTCAGGCTGGTGAGGACAGGCGTCTGTCCCCTGCGCTCAGATGTGTCTCCAGCGCTTGTCCCCGGCCCCCATCCTGCCCTGGCCCCCTTCCAGACAGTGGGAGGGGCAGGGAACAGTGGGGACAAGCCCAGCTCCACTTGTTGCATTTACCCTCTTCTGTAGCTCACACCCTTACGGTGATGGAAGATGTCCCCTGCCTTCTCCATTCCGTCCTTTCCATGGGACTGTCCCAGCACAGGGTCCTGTTTGCTGCCACACCCCGAGGTCAGCTCCAGCCTCATGCTACACGGGCACGTCCCCACTGCCACCCCCAAGCTCAGGGTGGGGGATTGCCCGCGGTCCTGGGCTTGTAGTTGCCATGAAGCCCCACCGTCTTGTGTGAGAAGCACCATTCCCACCAGGAATAGCACAGCCTCACCTCTGTTTCCAGGTCAGAGCCATCCAGAGCATTTCTTGCAAGCACCGGGGCACACTGACCACCTTCCAGGAGCATCATGATCATCTACCACTCCCCAGATTCCTCCTCCTGCCTCAGCTGAAGGACTCCCTTACTTCCTGGCCCTAACCCTCTTAAGCAACTCGAGCCTGGCAACACGCTCCATTCCGCAACCACCTTCCGCAGCAGGATGGAGGCGTGGGATGGGAACCAGGTCACAGCTGCTGTGACCTACTGCCCTCTTCCCTGGGGGTAGAGGGAGCAGGATGTCACTTGCAGCATGGCCCAGGTGGCTTCCCCTGGCATCTGACTTGTGGCCAAGGGGGAACCACATTTCCTCTGTCCCCATCACCCCAGTGTAAAGGTAGAGACCCTGCCGTGGGCACGGAAGAGATGGGAGATGGGAGGGGCATGCTGGGTTGGCAAAGCAAGCCTGGCATGGGTACCACACCTGCCTTAGGAGAGCACCGGGCATTCGTGGAGCTGGAATCACTTTGGAGTATTACCAATGCATCACAGCCACACCAAAGGAGCAAGGTCCCTGCAGTCCAAAAGCAGCTCTGGTTTGGGGAACCGGGGTGCAGAGAGCCCAGCTGGCAAAGAGGCTGCCAAGGTTGCGCGGGCACAGTGACACAGGATCCCCACCGGGGCAGAAGGTGAAATGTCTCCCAAAGCCATGAATGCAGCTGGAAGCGGAGACGTGTTTTGTAAATACCTGGAGATCCTGCACAACCTGAAAAGACAAGTCAGAGGCAGGAATGTTCCGAAGACAAGGTGGTTTGAAGAGAGCCAGACCCACGGGCAGTGCTTGGCTGGATGTTCCATGTTGCCAGCAAGGCTGTCCTGGGGAGCAGCCCTGGTACTCCCCAAAGATGCTGCTCCAGCCACAGCACCATGGGAGCAGGTAGGTCCTGCCCAGGCACTGGGGAGAGGTTTGGGCTGTGCCCATCATCCAGCTGTGTGGAAACCCCCCACAGATGGAGAAAGCTTGGGGCTCAGGTTGATCCCACCAACGTGGCATCAGATGCAGGCAGATGATGGGCAGCAATTGTCACCTGTGGTTTACAGCTTTGAAACATAAGGAAAGCCCAAAAAAAGTCCTTGGTCAAGTAAGTTGGAAACAAGTAATGGAAAATGCTGGGAAGAAGGGGGAGAAGGTCCCAGAACATGGGCAGCTGTGGCTTAGGTTGGCCATGCCATGGGAAGTGCCTCCAGGCTGGGCTTTTTTAGACTCAGTTTCCATGCTCTGGGTTTGGGAAAGGATCATGGGGATATTGCTGGGTGCAGGAAAGGCTTCCTGGAGCTGAGCCTGACTGAGCTGAATCACATCTACTCACGGATCTGCACTCCCCGGAGAAGAAAGCCACAATAGCAGAGTTGCTGCTACAGCAGTGAAGTTCAACCAGAACCAGTAGAACTGCGCAAGTTCAGTGGTAGGACACAAATATTCAGTGCCAGGAGTAATTAATCACTGTCCTCTGCAAGACGCTCTGGGTCAAAATGAGAGTTAATTCCAGACGGTGCAACAGCCTTTGTCAACCCTGAACTGTCTCTGGCCCCAGATGCCAATGGGCTCCAGTGTCCCAAATCTTCAACATGAAGGATGAACCCACATCCATCTAAAGGCTGTTTGAGGACATGATGTGGGACAGAAGGAGCCCCATGTCAGCATGGCACATCCCCTTTCCTCTGGTTTTGATGGTCCATGGTAGGTACCCAGCCCACAAGTGACATCCAAGGGGGTTCCAGCCCCAAGGTCCCCTCTCCTGAGACAACTGCTCCCAGGGAGGGACTATGCCTCATGGCCTGTGTGAGGAAGAAAGTGCTAGCAAAAATCTCCATCAGTGCTGAACAGACAAAAGTGCCCTGTTAGGCACTCGCCTGGGTGGTGTTTCCTGAGGAGATAATAGCCCTGGAAGAAGGACTTGCTGTTTTGGAGAAGATTAAGTACCTGTGGGAGCAGCATGTGGATGAATCACAACCCTCATGGGCTTAGAGCCCCTGGAAATGGCTCATGGCACTTTGAAAACAATGTCGTGAATCTTCTGCAGATCAGATTGGGGAGTGGAACAATTATCTCAAAACCTGTTAGTCATGGGAGGCTCCACGAGCTGGAGGAACAGCCTAGGGCAAGGGGAGCACTAGGAAGATGTGTGTCCCCCCTCCTGGGGACCTGCGTGAGCAGCCCCAGGAAGGGTGTGGGAGGTGGCTGTGGTCGAACCAGCCCCGCTTCCCCTGCAGAAGGTGAGCTGTAATTAGCAGAACAGTTACGGAAGAGCTCAAGTAGGTCAAAAGGTAATGGGGCTATCACTGGTGTTTCCTCACAGCACGGCACAGCTGGGAGGCACCTCGGCATTGAGCAATGGGCAGATGAACAAGGCCAGGTGCTGTATTCAAGGGAAGACCTGCCAAGGTGACCCAAACCACACATCAGCCTTTTAGGGGAAAGCTGGGGAACAGCCAGGGCCAGTGAACAGTGCTGCTGGTCCAGCCCCACTGCACTGGACTTCATGGTGAGAGCATCCATGGAGAGCTCTGACTGCCATGACAGAGAACATCATGGCTATCTACAACCCATCTTGAGGCATCCCACAGGAAGGGCACCCCAAGACCATGGGTGAGGAGCTCTGGAAGGGATGGATGGATGGACACCCAACCCAGCTCTCAAGGGGATTGTGGGAATTCATGTTGTGTTTTGGGAATGGCCACATCCACCCTCTGTGAAATTCTGTCATGAGTGCAGTCTGTGTGTTCTGGCTCCCTCTGTAAAGAATGGTATCCCTGACCCTGCACCCTTTCATGCCCCAGCACCTCCGGCTTGGTCAGTGCAGTGAGGGATGCTCTCCCTTGGAAAACAACGTTTCTCCAACAGGACTTTTCAAGCCCCAGTGAAGCAATGAATGGGAAAGTTTAACTGGGCCCAGTTCAGAGCCCACGTTCCCCGAGGCTCTGCTTTGTGGCCACCTCCATTTGTTTCCACTGAGTTCAGTAGCCCAGGGCCGCAAGCAAGCAGATTCCTGTGGGAGAGCCTGCGGATATGCTGTTGCATCCCTGCTCCTCCTCTACCTCTCCGGCATTCCCAACATTCCCTTGAGCACTGTGAACTCAGCTGGGTGCCACCACCACACCCCTGCAAAACCACCCCAGCCTGTTTGACGCTGCACTTCTGCAGCGCTGCCATTGTCATCGCCGCTGATGAAATGTGTTTTTCTGCCAGTACTGGGTAGGTTGCTTCGAGCAAGGATGGCACAGACACCCCTGGCACGTGCCACCACCACGCCAGGCCTTGCAGGGTCTCATGGCGCCGCCAGAGCTGATGGCAGCACAGCTGGCAGAGCCTGGTGCCTCCAGGAAGGGAGAGCAGTGTGGATACTGGCACGTGAAAGCTCACACAGAGGGCGCTGGGGATCAGGCCCATGGCAGGGACACACAAAGGATCACCAAGTACGGAGAGTTGGTGAAATATTAAAGCAGGTGCTTAATAAAGTGAGCCCAGCAGCAGCAATTACCCTGTGTAATTAACCTAGGAAGGAGAGGACTTTGCCCCCCCTAGCCGGGTGGTGCAGGAAGCTCCTGCCGGCACCCGCTGGAGATGGCACAGACCTGGCACCTGGTGCTGCGTGGCAGGGCTTCCATGAGCCTCACGGGGACAAGCGAGGAGCTGACCTTCCAGCATGGCTTCCATGCTGGAGTCCCAGGAGGACAACAGGTAGGTGGGGGGCAGGGTGCTGCCCGATCTGGGTGCTGAGAAATGGTATGGGATCACTCAGGGGTCATTGACCCCAAACCGCAGGGAGCAGCTGGGAGGGATTCACACCTCATCTGCCTGCTCTGGACACCAGGACAAACTGAGTGTGGCTGGCCAAGGCACTGGGCCCCCCTCCCACCGTGGCCCAGTGCCCATTTCATGCTCCCCAGCAGACCAGCAGGTCCTGGGGACACCACCCTGCACGGGGAGATCTGACGGAGGGGTGGCCTTGGGGGTGACTGTGTCCTGTTCCCCATGTCCCAGCAGGACGTGGGTGCTGGTGGCACTGGTTCTGGCTTGGCCAATGAGCAGAGGAGCCTTCCTCTCACCATGCTGCCCTGGATGCAGTGCCATTTCCTGCCAGGAAGCTCTGCCCAGCACAGGCATCGAGCCAAGCCAAGTCAGGCCAAACTAAGCCAAGCTGAGCTGAGTTGAAACTAACTGAGCCAAGCTGAACCAAATTGAGCTGAGCTGCGCTTACCTAGGTGGCATGATGTCCCAAGCCATGCTGAACCAAGCTGAGCCGTGGTGGACTAAGACAAGCCAAACTGCCTCAGGCTGAGCTGTGCTGAGCCAAGCCAAGCTCAGCTGGACCAAGCTGAGTCAAGCTGAGCTGAACCAAGCTGAGTCAAGCTGAGCTGTGCCTAGGTGACATGATGTGATGTCCTAAGCTGTGCTGAGATGAGTCATGCTGAGCCATGACAAGCTCTACTGAGCTAAGCTGTACCTAGGTAGCATGAGGTCTCAAGACATGCTGAGCTGAGTCGAGCCAAGCCAAGCTGTGCAAAGCTGAGTTGTGCCTACCTAGGTGGTGTTATGCCCCAAACTGTCCTGAGCGTTGCTGAACTGAGCTGAGCTGAGCTGAATTGCACCTACCCTGGTGGCACGTCCTGAGCTGAGCTGAGTTGAATGATGCCTACTGAAGTGGCACAATGTCCTGAGCTTAGCTGAGCTGAGCCACTCCAAGCTGTGCCTAGCTGATCTGTGCCTTATCTGGGTGGCATCATGTCCCAACCAGAGCTGAGTCGTGCTGAGCCATGCCAAGCTGGGCTGAATTGTGCCTACTGAGGAGGCTCAGTGATCTGAGCTCGACCAAGTCAAGCCAAGCTGAACTGTGCCTATCTGGCACATCAACATATCCTGTGCTGTGCTGAGCTGTGCTGTGTTGAGCTGAGCTGTGCATACCGAGGTGCCATGATGTCCCGAGCTGTCCTGAGCTGAGCTGTGCCAAGCTGGACCAAGTTGAATCATGTCTATTTAAGTGGCATAATGTCCTGAGCAGGGCTGAGCCGACCTAAGCCGTGCTGACTCGAGCTGAGCCGTGCCTACTGAGCTGACACAGCATCCCGAGCAGGGCTGAGATGAGATGAGCTGAGCTGTGCCTACCCGGGTGGCATCATGTCCCGCGCTGGGCTGAGCCGAGACATGCCAGGCTGAGCCACGCTGACCGCACCTACCTAAGCAGCACAATATCCCGAGAAGGACTAAGTCAAGCCGAGCTGTGCTGAGCCGAGCCGCGCAGAGCCGGGCCATGCTGAGCCGTGCCACCCGGGCAGCATCATGTCCCGAGCCGA
>VWZG01000255.1:506680-563916 GCA_013396735.1 Grallaria varia
GGCGTCCCGCAGGCAGCGGGACGGTGCCGGCAGCGGGGTCCCGCCGGGGACCAGCCGCTGCTGCCAGCGCATCCCTCATCCTCCTCCACGTCCAAGCAGAACCGGCCAGGCTGTACCTGCCCCCGAAGCAGGGAGTTGCATTGGCCCCTCGAGTGTTGAGCACCAGTTGCAGCACGATGCCGAGAGCTGCTTCCTCTGGAAGCCCCGAGATGGGATGGGGATGGAGCTGGAGCGCTGACTTGTGACCCCCTTGGCTGGCCCAAAGGCTGCCCTCTGCTCCCCTCCTCTCTCAAGCCATACTTGTTCTTGGAAAGCTACTCATGGCCTCTCTAGAGGCTGCAACAGAGCTGGCTACCCAGGGCTGAGCATCACTGCTTCATCCAGGGCTCCATCCTGGGAGCTGCTGAGGGCAAGTGAGGCTGTTCCTCCTGCTGTGTGGCTCTCCTTGGGAAATGCTGCCCAGACACTGCCTCTCTCCTCTTTAGTCTGCCTGGCCCAGAGCTCCTCCATGGGGAAGGTGGCTACACAGGGCACTTGCTGTGTTCCCAGGCTCTGCACAGCTCTGGCTTGGTGCTGAATCTCTTTAGGATATCTTGGTATTACAAATGCTTTCCCCACTCCTTCCGCCTGGCAGTGGAACTGGAGGATGATGAAGAGAGCTGGGCTCTGCAGAGCTTTGCTGTGAGGAGATGGCAGTAGGCAGGGTGAGGAGGAGGAGGCGCTGGAGCTGGGGTGGTTGTTGCTGCAGGTGTGCCCAGAAGGTGCTGCTGGCTCTGCGTGGATGCAGAGGAGAGGGAAACTTGTGGGCACAACCTTGGCGGTGCTCCCAAGGACAGGAGCCTGTATCCTGGTGGGAATGCCTGGGCTGAGTTTGGAGACTCCCAAGTGGAAGAAGGGGATTTATATCTTTCCTAGAAAATCGAGGTGAGAACTGGCTTCCCCTTCCAGCTTGAAGGGCTCTGTGGCACTGGTGGGAAGTGCAGGGAAGCCTCTCTGGAGGAAGACTGAAGGAGCAAGGCAGTGGATGAATGAATGATTCAACTGAATGAAGGTCAAAGCCCTGTCGGGGCAGGGCTGCCTGGGGAGGATATGTCTGATAGCCATGCGCTCACGGGTGCCCTGTGGCACACCAGCTCTGGCAGCCCTGGCTCTCTGGCATTGCCTGTATAATTAGTGAGTCAGTGACTGGAACAAGGTGTTCTTACCCCAGTGCATTGAGGTGACACCTCTGCAGTTCTGGTGTGTTTGCTCTTGGCTGTAAATACTTTGTGGTTTTACAGGTTCGAGGTGCAGCCCGCAATGCGGGATCTGCCTTTCTGTACGGCTGCTCCATCAGGTGCCTGCCAAGGGGCAGATGCGAGGGCTGCTCTGCTGGGGATGGCATCCCTCACTCGAGTATTTGTGTGGTAATTAGCCTGATTCTTTTGTGGATTAATTCCAGACACCTCCTGGCAACTAAGTATTGAGTTGCTGCTGGTGTCCCCTGTGGGAGCAGCCGGGGAGGATCAGAGGATCAGCTCTGGCCTTCCTCCTCTTGCCAATGCAAAGCAAAACCTGTCGGAGTGAGAAACATGGAGTTGGGTGCCTGGGGATGCTGGGCATCAATGAAGGTGTGTGAGGTTGGGGACAGAGCTTATGCCACTCCGTATCGTGCTGGACCCTGCAGGTCAACTGAGAAATACCAAAAAGTCCCTCCTGAGGCCAGCTCTGGAGTACTGCAAGTCTCAGTCTGAAGAGCTCTGGGCATCATTTCCTTGTATACGCTTCTTGGCTGCTGTCTTAATCTTGCAGCAGGTTCAGTGATGCTTATCTGGAGCAACAAAATGTGGAGACAGTGCTGTTTTATCTCCCAGTCAATGTGTCCCAGCTATTCCAGCTGCCCACTCTCCCTGGGAACAACCCCAAGTTGAGCTCTGTGTGTGATGCTCCAGCCCCATGTGCTAGTCCGGACATTGCTGGCTAAATAAAACTTAAGTTTATGGGAGAGAGTGAAGGAAAACTAACTGTGCAGCTCAGTGGGAAAATAGCTGAGCAGCTGTGGAGCTGCTGCAGAGCGAAGCTGCTGACCCTCTGGTAGCAGCAGGGACTGGAAAGTTGTGGCGTTTCCCATCTGTTGCAGGTTTGCGTTTCGGCTGTTCCTCGTGGGGCTGGGGCTTGGCTGGAGCAGGGATGGGCAGCTGCCTGATGCCAGAGGGAAGCAAGGAATGCTGTGCTCTTCTTCCATGGTGCATCCCCCTGGACTAGCAAAGTAGGTGGCTGCTAGTCCCTGCAGGGATGTGTTTGTCTGGGATTGCAACCTTGGAGCTATTTTTCTTTGTCCTGGTGGTCCAGCTTCTCCAGGAGCATGGCTCCAGTGGATGCAGCCTGGCTGGAGGCAGGGGGTGAGGAAAGCGTTAATCCTGCCTTCCTAGAGGAGGTCACAGCTGTTTGCAGCGAGGAGAATGCCCTCCTGTGCAGCAGGGCTGGGAGAGGTCAGCCCCAGGAGGATGGTGGGGATGAGGAGGGGAGCTGAGATCAGCTGCTCCAGCCTGGGATAAGAGGGAGACAGCGACCATCTCCATGCCTCCCTTGGTGTGTTGTCCTGAGCCTGCCTCTGAGCCTGACCCTGCCTTGAAAATGAGCCCATGCCTGGCACAGGCTTTGGCTAAACATGGGAAGCTGCAGGGACCTCAACATGCCTGTGGTGTGGGCAGGCTGGGTATGGCCTGACCCAAGGCTGATCTGGCACTGGGAAGCTGCAAGGCAGCAGATCCCTCTCTGTGGTGTGTGACAGGGCACCCCGCGGTGCTGAGGTTGCTGGTGGGCCAGGGGCTCATGGCGAGTTGCCTTGCTTTGACCATCAAAGGACCAGCTTCTGTATGTGCACCCCCCTTCCCAAATCTGAAATGGCACTACTGGGTGTCCTTAGGGCCACTGGACTCCTCAGAGCTGTGTGAGCAAAGAGGAGCGGTTTGTATCCCCTACTCATTTCCATCAGGAACTAGTACAAAAAGCAGAGCCTGTGCAAGGGTGATGGTCTGCAAGAGCAGCCTTGGAGGGAGGTGATGAGCTGCTGTTGCTTGGTCTCTCCAGATCCAGGCTGACAGCACTTCAGTGCAAGGTTTGGCTTTGACTGGGTCAGTTTAGACATGAGCCTAGACCATCATTTGGTCCTGTGGTCTTAGCAGATGCCTGTGAAATTCAGTGAGTCCACACAAACCACCCAACACAACAGGGTATGGTGCCTGGAGGTGGTGAGGGGAATGCAGGGAGCATCCCGGGGCTCCACTGTGCAGCTGGAGCAGTGCAAGCCTCTTGCTGTTGTGTAGCTCTGCCATGTGTGACTGCTTATGGTGGTTCTTTGGACAGTATCCAGCTGCCCGATTTACTGCAGATCCTTGGAAAAGACCAAATGCAAACTAGCCCATAGACCCTGGCTGCCTGCAGAGCTTTGCCAGAACAGGGAGGACAGGAGGACAGTTGTGTTGCAAGTGTCAGTTTGTGCGCTTCAGCTTGGATGAGAAGTTGAAAATAGTGAGCTGTTGCTCTGTCTGCGATGGTTGCACCTGAATTAGCTCTAAAATAACCCAAAACATCAGGATAGCTGCCTGAGGGAGGTAATTTGTGTCTCCTGCATCCTTGCTCCTCCTTGATGCAGCCTATGAAGCCAGGAGGACCTGCAGATTGGTCTGCCTTCCCACAAATCACATCTGTGAGCAAAATCGGTTGGCAGGTCAGGCTGCCCAGACCCAAACCAGCCCTGTTCTCCTCTCTTCTCCTGCCTGCTCCCGGGGAAGTATGGTTTTCCCAGTGGGTTGCTCTCGTTACAATCGCATGGCCCATTAACAGTCTGAAATAGGTCAGAGCATCAGATCATGCTCAAGGTTAACAGAGGTTTTGCAACTTGATCATTGTCAAGCGGCACTTCAGCATTTCCCATGGACTCCACAGATGTGGAAGCATCTGGTGACTGCAGCAGGACCGAGTGATTCAATCCAGATGTTGGGACTTTTGCTTTCTGCGGTGAAGGTAAATGACTTTCTGTGGTAAAAGAGCAGCATCGCTCCCGTCTGAACTTTGATGTTGTCTTAGATTTATTTTCCAGCTAAACAAGGTGACTGAGAAATGTCAGGGGGTCAAGGCTTTGGGGCTGGATCTGGGATGGGCACCTCTGTGCCAGGGCGTGGCTGGAGCACCGGCACAGCATGATCACAGCCTGTGTATGGTGCTGAGCCTGCCAGCAGCCTCACCACGAGGAAAGCTTCATGCAAAGGTGCTGTAGTTCTCCACAGGTGACTTCTGCTCTGCTTCTGGAGCCAGTGAGCCAGCTCAGAGGTACCTGAGGTCTTTACCCAGGCTAAGTGCAGGGGGGTTGGAGCTATGTGGTCTTTAAAGTCCATGCTAACGCAAACCCTTCTGTGATTCTATATGTGCAGGCTGAAAATCGGCTTATTCCCTGAAATTGCCTTGATTTTTCCAGAATCTATTAAAAATTAACAGCAGAGACAACTGCTCCCTCCAAGCTGAGGGGTGGGACAGGACCAAAATCAAACACCTAAACTCCAGCCCTGGTGTACAAGTAATTCCGGGCATATTTGAAACAAAAAAAACAAGGGCAACATTTAACTCTAGTTATGGGGTTTGCTGCTGGTGTTTGGGAGCAGAGCAGGAAAGCTGCTTTTTCTCCTTCTCTTTGCAGGGCTGAAGCTTTCCCCCTGCTTTGTCAGCAGCCCTCCATGGATTTAGGACTCTTCTTCCCCTTCTGGGGTTTCTTCAGAAATAGATACCTACCCCAGGCATGTGGATAGATTTGCTTGGCTTTTTCTCACTTGTCTATAATAAAAGCACTTTCAAAGCCTGCTAATGACACAGACCTGTCGGGGTGGGGGGTTTTATCACCATGGACCAAAAATGATGAGCACAGCTAATTATGAGGAAAAGTGCATTGAGGTTTCATACTGTGGGAGACCAGAGTTGGTAGAGAAACCCAAGCTGACTTGATTAGCCCTCGGGGTTATGCGGGGACATGAGAGCAACAAAGCAGAGACTTCTCTGCTGAAATGAGATTGTCAGATGGGAACGGATGCTTTCAGAAGGAGAGAAGTGTAGGCAGTTGCTGCCCTCTAGTCCAATGAGCAGCACATCTTTAATGAGGTCTGGGATTGTGTTACCCACTGTTGAGTCTAGCTCCCCTCAAGCCAGGATCTGGTTACAGAAGAGCTGTTGCTGCTTTTACTACTGGTAGCACAGGGGTGGTAGACTTGCCCAGCCAGAGTTTTCTTTGAATGGGGATGGGGTGGAGTGGGCTCTTCAAGGTGTTTCCACCAAACCTGGGCAAGTATTTGCCTTCTCACCATAGTCTTCCTTCAGTGCTGGTCAAAAACTCTAGCTGGAGGGGTTTTTTTTCCTAAGAGGAAAGGCTGTAGGGTTTATCTACCTCTTCACCTCCTGATGTCCCTCCTGTGATCTCAGATCTGAAATACTGCTGTGAAGCCTCCAAGATCAGGCTGGATGGGGCTTGGAGCAACCTGGGCTAGTGAAAGGTGTCCTGGCCCATGGCAGGAGGGTTGAAAGTGAATGATCTTTCAGGTCCTTTACAAACCTTTCTATGGTAAGGTGGGAAATGCCCAAGACTGTTGCCCTCATGCTGTCAGTGCATTGCTATAGGTATAGTTTGGAACCTTTTATTTTTAACCTCCCCAGCATATGCAAGTTACCTCCTTCTCTGCTCCCCCCTGGCTACTGTGGCACATCCATCGTATCCAATTCCCATTCCTTTGTCACAGCTTGTGCTTGCTTCCATGTGCAACGTATCACTTCTGCTTCCTTCTCCCCTGGAGAGCTGCCAGCCCCTGAGCTTCATCAGCTTCCCCCTTGGGAGCTGGCTTCCCTGTCACACATGGTGCTGTCCTGGGATTTGCTGGCTTTAAGGCTGTAATCTTGAAAAGCAGTTTTTGGCTTTACAGGCTTTGTGGCGGCGCTTCCTCTTGCTGGGTGGTTGACCTTGTGGAGCCAGATGGTGGGTGACTCCCAGGCAGGCTGGGAATGGAGGAGAGGGATGGGCTGGTGAGCTGAAGTACCTGCCCTGATTTCTTCTGTGGAGGCTTTGAATGTCTGGCCTCTCAGAATCATAGAATCTCTGAATGGTTTGGGTTGGAAGGGACCTTAAAGACCATGTTGTTCAAACCCCCTGCCATGGGCAGGGACACCTTCCACTAGACCAGGTTACTTTGTGCCTCATCCACCCTGCCTTGAGCACTTTCAGGGATGGGGCATCCACAGCCTCTCTGGGCAACCTGTGCCAGGGCCTCACCCTTCTCTGAGTACCCACCATGATAATGCTTGTTCCTCTCCAGGGTCCTGGTTACCAGGTGGGGACAAGCTCTAACCTGGGGTGTGCAGCCATCCTGTGGTGACTTCTGTCCCTGCTTCAGCTGCTGTGCTGGACTCTGCCTAAACTGAAGGGCACATGTGGGTGTTGCACTGCCTGGGTCAGCATGACTATGTCCAAGCACATCAGCCTGGAGGTCCACCTTCATGTATTTTGGGGAAAATGTGCCAAAATAGTCTCATGATACTCAAAGTCTGACTCGGAAGAGATGGTGAAAGCTGCAGGTGGAGGGTGAGGAGGGGACAACTTGGAAGGGTTGGTGTGGCTTGAGATGGACATGGGGTACAGCTCTGAGCCTGGGGGCTTAAGTAGCTTGGTGTGTTTCAAAAGCTGTCTTGGCAGAAGCTCAGTTGGTGTTTGCTCAAGTGTTTTGCTCTGTTTCTAAAGGAAAAAAAAGAGTCCCAAGCTCCACATAGATCTGGAAGCTGCAAGAGAAAATAGTTGGTGCAGCTGCAGAGCCCATCATGATGTGGGGACGGCCAGGGCTTGCACCAGTTTTTCTGCTTGCCTGTGCTTGTGGCACGTGGTGGGACTCTTTTTTTTTTTTNATAGTACCTTAAAAGCAAAGTAGAATTTCATCACCAAAATACCCCTGAACTGCTAGAGCTCCACTGAAACCACTGTAGCTTTACTGTGGTGCTAGAAACTCTGAGCTGCTTAACTTGGTGATCCCCCGGGCTTTCTGTGGTGCCACTGCTTTGGTCAGCACTGTCTCAGCATGGCTTTGTCCCTACTGGCATCACCTGTGACTTGTCCACAGTTCTTTGTGGGCGTTGGCACCCTGTCGTGGGTGGCACTTCAGGGCTTTTCCATGGCTGTCCTGTGAGAGATGCTCTGGTGCTTTGCTGTCCTGGCTAGAAACACCTCCCCTGAGAAGTCCTGGAGTGGTGATGGGTCACAGTGATCCACATAAGAGCTGGTCTTCCTTTCAGCTGCTTGTGGATGACTTAGACCTGCCTGTAGCAGACCTTAGGCATGACCTTCTGCCTCTCCTTGCTCACTAGCACATAGGACAGATAAATATGGGGCTTGGCTGGTGGTTCTCCCGCCTGCTGGAAGTCCCTGGAGAGCCCTTTTGCAGCCCAGCAAGTGCCACAGCCATAGCTTTGCTGCCACCACCTTGTTCCCCAGGAGCATCTCCAGTGCCACATCCCAGCTTTTCAGCCTGGCTCCCATCTGGCCTCCTGCTGTCCAAGAGCCCAGGCATATGTGCTACTGGTGCTGGCTTGGCATTGGCACTGATCTGGTCGAGCTGTCCCTGGGCCATGGATGTCCTTCCCAGTGACAGCTCCTCCTCACGGATGGCTTTAGCAGCTTGTCAGCTCCATGTTCGCAGTTCATCGTGTTCCCTCTTAAGGTGATTATTAACCTGGTTATCGCCACAGCTCTTCACAACTTCCTCTTCTTGGAGGGACATCCATCCATCCCAGATTAGCTCTGATGTACAGGCTGTGCCAGCTGATGTCAGCACTGCTGTCTTATCTAGCTCATCCCTGCCTGAGGGAAGCTGGAATCCTTGACTGTGAGAGTCCTGCCACACTTTTTGGGGAGAAGATCTCCCCTTGGTGGAGACAGTGGCTGCCGGAAGGTGCCATCCAGCCCTGGGTGCAGCGAGCAGCTGCTTCTAGGAAATTCCTCTGCCCTTTTTCTGCGAAGCGCCGCAGCGATGCTGCTGGTGACACTTCCTCCACCCTGCCTGCTTGTGTGCCCAGGGTCACTCCTCACCAGCGGCAGCATTACTGCTCTGCCAGGGCTGGTTTTTCCCCAGACCCCAACCTCCTCGAGCATCCTACCAGGCACTGGCCTTGTTGCAGGGGGAGGTGTCTGCCTGGCTGCCCCAGGGCACTAACAAGCTCCTGCCTTCATTAGCCCCACTGGTTGCAAGCAGCATCTGCTGCTCACAGCTTTGGTGGGGAATAAGGCATCTGGTTGGCTTTTAGTGACAGTGCTGGGATAGGTTCCCGACACTGATTAATCTCCCAGCTGCTCTTGTGCCGTTGGGTTTCCTATGCTGCTGCACCAGCTGCTGAGAAACAGGCTTTAATTCAGGAGCCGGGTGCATCGACACCAGCCTCAGGGCTCCTCGTCATCTCAGCCTGGTTGCATCGGTTGTCTAGGCAGAAAATCAGATTTCCCCCCCTTCTCTTGGTTTGTTAAGTGGAAGATAACTTCCTGGGTGGAGGTGATGGTGTGTGAGGCTCCAGAAACATTTGGCTAATCTGTTGTAATTCATACCATCTGGCTATTGTCCCCAGCACAGGGAGGGGGTAGGTCAGCTACGTACACCCTGAGGTGATGGACATCCCAGCTCTGCCTTCTGTCACAGGTTATGGGTCTCCCTGGGGAGCTGACAGTCTGTGTTACACCTGCTGGAATCAGAATGGCACAGGACCTGCCGGAGGGATGTGGATGAGGCTGTTTATCCTGGGCTATGGGAGCTACCTCAGTCCAAGTGCCTGCACCAACTGTACCATGCAGGAGGGGTCCCAGTGGAGTGGGGGGAAGTGTGTGCCCTCCTTGGCTCAGGTCCTGCCCAGGAGGGAGGCTGAGGCTTTGCAGGGATGCCCACCCAAGCTGCTTTGGTGGGGGGGGCTCCTGCACTGTCCACTTGCTGGGGATTTGGGGATGGGATTTGGGTCATCCCTGAAGGCATTTCTTGGCTTTATTTTAATTTGATTAGGCTTGTGGCTTCCTGAGTCCACATGCTGAGGACCAGAAGCCCACTCCAGATCCATCTGCCTGTGCCTGGGCATGGGGGCTCTGTGGGGAGTGGGGACATGTCATGCCACTGACACCATGTGAGTCACTGGCAGGGCTGTGGTGTTCTGTGGACAGTGATGTCACCAGCTGTGATGGGTTAAGGGCTGTGGATGCCCCTGCCCAGCCTCACTCCCCTGGCAGGACTTTGGGTGTGGGCAGGTGGTGGCCAATGTCTGGCTGGGGAGGCTGGGGCCAGTGGTTGGCCATAGTGGCTCAGCTGTTGTGGGCACAAGTGCTCCTGCCTTTCCCTCCCTCCTTCCCTCCTTTGCCCTGCCAAGAATTTGTTCCCTTTTGCTCAGGGCTGACATCACCCCTTTATCGCTCCTTGCTCCAAATGTGCGCAGCATCCGGGAGGTGTTGGCCACAGGGCCCTGCCCTGCCCACACAGGATGTTTCTGGGCATTTCATCCTGCCTGGACCTGCACTGGGCAGGGACCTATTCCGAGTCCCCTTTGGGAACCATCATCCCCTCCGGTGGCACTGTCCCTGCTTGGTGCCACCTCACCCTGGGCTTCCTCAACCATGAGGTGCCCACATTCCCAGGATGGAGCTGAGATGGACATCCCTAAGTAGCTGAGTTGGGATGAGTCCCTGCTCAGGTACCCAGCTCCCATCCCATGCCTGCAGAAGCTGGATCCAAGATGGTGGTGAATCCTGTCAGGGTCAGAAGGCCATGTTTAGCTTGGCATCCCAGGCAGGATTTGAGCCTGAGCCTATGGGAACAAGGCTTAGCGTGTTAATCCATTTGGCCTTGGCTCCGCAGCTCCCCTCTGGTTGATGGTGTCCTTGAGCCTGGCACCATCCCAGGGCTGGGAGACTGGTGACAGTGGTGACAGCTCCATCTTGGCAAGGCATCTTGGACAGGGTGGAGGGACACACAGCCCTAAAGCTCTGTGTTGGAGGTAGGATTGGTGTCCTGGGATTTGGGGAACAGCAGGGGGCACCCAGGTGATGGCCTGCAGAGCTGGGGAGGGGGTGATGCTGCTCTGGAGGCCCAACCCAGCTGGCAAGTGGCTGGTTGGGGAAAGATGGAGCATCCTCAAGGGATGCCCCCAGCTGACAGGTCTCTGGGGAGCAGCCCTTGGGGCTGCTGACTGTCCCTGATGCCAGGGTAGCCCTGGGGCAGCTGGTCCATCGCAAGGATTCTCTGCCCTGGGGCAAACCCTCTTCAGCTTCCACACGGGGGTCCCAGGATGGGGTGTCTGTGGAGGGAGAAGCTCCAGGGAGCTGCTGCTGCGTCCCGGACACCCAGCAGGCTCTGTCTGGGCAGCTTCACAGCCACATGCAAATTCTCCAGCCAAGCTGTGCTTTGCACTGCTGAGGTTTCACAGGTCTGGGCTGGTCCTCTCCCACAGTGCATGGCTCAGGGATGAGGATGCACAGCTTGTGGTTCAGGCATGAGGGTGCTCAGCTTATGGCTCGGGGATGAGGATTCGCAGCTCGTGGCTGGGCAATGAGGATGTTCAGCTTGGAGCTCAGGGATTAAGATGCACCGATTGCAGTTCCACAGCTCAGGGGTGAGGCTGCACAGCTTGGGGCTCAGGGATGAGGTCTCACAGCTCACATCTTGGGAGGGGAAGCTGCTCCTGTGTTGCATTGGGATGAGAGCTGCAGACCTGTGCCACCAGCCCTCCATCGTGTGCCGTGATGGCGGTGGGCGCAGGGGCAGGGGGGTGGCTGTGGTCTGGCAGCCCCCAGGCCATAGCCGTGTTACTGCCCGTTTCTGCTCTGCTCAGCAAACTGCAGTGCTGATTTTGAGCATGTGTCTGTGCGTGGGGGCCTCGGTGCTGGTGCAGGAGTAGGGTGAATACCTGAGACAGCAAAATGTCAGTGCACTGCCATGCCTGACTCACCTGAAAGAAATGTGTCCGACCCAAACCGGGACTGTGGCTTCAGCTGGCTCCTGTCGGTGAGGAAGCACAAGCGGTGCAGGCGGGCCGGGAGCTGCCAGGCTGGCACAGCCCAACCCCTGTGGTGGCTCTGCTGTCACTGGTGAAGGGCATCTCTGGGCAGCGGGTGCACAATGCTGTGGGGTCGGTCCTCTTTGCCCTTCCTGAGTCGGTGGGAGGCCATCCCAATGGCAATGCTGGAGGCCAAACTTTTTTGCTTGCTCAAGATAAGTAAAATTAGAGCTTGTCATGCCAAAATCCCAGTGGAGGTTGGTGTGTCCTGCTTCTGGGGGAGCCGCTGCAGTGTGTGGAGCTTCTGCAAAGTCCGCAGGAATTGCTGCTGACCCCCTGCTCCGGCAAAACACCGTCCGGCCCCTGGTGCGGGGGTTTGCCCCAGTTTGTCGAGCCTGCGGAGCGCTGCTGGATTTTGCAAACTGGACTTGGGCTCTGCTCCTGCTGCAGCAAAAGCCTTTATCTGCTGGCCTGGGGCTCGCGGGGATGCGATGGGGGGTTTCAGGGCACCTGCTGTCCTCCGCCGCGCTCCCTGTGCTGGTCTTCTCCTGTGCTTGGTCCGACCACGTCCCTCCCGCCGGCACAACTGCAAAACCAGTTGGCGAGCTGGGAGCTGGGGCGGGAGGAACTGGCGCCGGCATCTCCTCGTGATGCAGCATCCTGGGAGGGCGGCGAGCCCAGCGCCAGCCTCGCTGGGGCTGCACAGACTGGCCGGCTCCAGCGATCCCGGCGGGGCCAAGCCAGCGGTGACGGCTCCTGCGCCAGCTCCAGCGTGGCCAGCTGGTGTGCTGGTGGCCATGGGGAGCAAGCATGGACCTGGGCGAGCTGCCATGTTTTGGGGCCACGTGTTATGTATGGGCCCAGGGGGTTCATTGTCCCTCCCTGCACTCTTGGCCAGGCCTGAGCACAGCAGATGCAAAGCTGAGCAGCATCGGAGACCTTAAATAACACCAGAGCATCCTCACCCTCCTGGCCCTGGGCCTCCTGCCAGACTCGGGAGTCTTGGGTTTTTTTTTGGTATGTGTGTGTGTGAATAAATTAGAACTTCCGAAACAAACCCTCTGACTGCCCTGCTCCTCTAAGGCAAAACAAATCTTGCCTGACAGCACGTGGCCATGTTTGCTCCCTCCTTGCCAGACCTGCCCGAATCAATCTGGCAAACCTGTCTCTCTCAGGTTTTTGGGATGTTTCCTGGGGTTTTGAGGCTTATGTGGTGATTGGAAACATTGTGGTTGAACTGGAAGCTTTTCTTGCTGGCTCCGTGGGAGCAGCACAGGTAACCGTGTCCCATCAGCTGCGTCATGGTGAGGCCGTGGCCACGAGCACTTTTATTTTCAAACCTTATCTTTATTGCAGTTTTCTCCTGCACTGCTGGGAAAGGTTAAATGCACCTTATCTCTTTGGCTGCTGGCAGCATGAGCTGTTCTTGAGGAGAGGAGAGGTGGATGTGCTGCGCTGGCAGCACCTTCAGCACTCCCTGCGGCCCTGGGGTGGCAGGGGTGATGTGGGGGCAATGCTGGGGTGATGCTGAGCCAGCCTGGCACACATCCATGATGGACGCTGGCTGTTGCATGGGAAAGGGAGGTCCCTGCAGCCCCTTCCTGCCAGCTGAGCACCTCCGGGGTGTGTTATCACTCTGGCCTCTGGCCAGAGGCTTAATTGTGGGTTTCTGATGCAGCAATAAAGCTGAGTTGGGGACTGGCCCAGAGCCACTGAGCTGATGACTTAGCTGGCACTCAAAGAGCTGGAATTACCCTGATCCCAGCCTGGGGGTGAGGAAACTAGGGGGCAGCCAGTCCTTGCGCCCCCGCACTGAGGCTGGTGGGAGGGGTGCTGGGATCTCATGGGTGACAGTCCCCAGGGCCACCATTGCAACCATTTCAGAGTGGCTTCAGGTGCTCCACAGGGCCCCTTCTCAGGGATGTCCTAAGGAGCATCTATAGGTGCCAGACAGGAGGGTGCAGGGCCATAGGGCTGCCCCTGCAGTGCTCCCCTGTTAATGGTTAATGTGCCTGGGCAGCGGTTGTGGCACTGACTCCCCGAGCTATCAGCGCTGCCATCGGCCCTGGGAACAGCCTGTACTTGCTGCTGCTGTTTGTTTGCATCCTGGCTGCTCCACCCTGGCTACTGGCTCCCACCCCGGCTGTCCCCCGGCCACCCTGAGGGTGACTCTGCAGGTGACTGTCACCTGTGGTGCCCCTGTTTGAGAGAGATGGAGGAAATGAGGCTGGGTTGGGGCATGGAGAACCCAGTGCTCTCCAGAGTGGGACAATCCGGTCGGATGCTCCCCTGAAGGATGCAGGGTAGCAAGAACAGACCAGAATCCCTTTCCCCCACACACTTTTTAATCCCCTCATCCCCCAGCCAGACGAGAGGGTTTTCTGCGTCTTGGCCATTATTTCTGGGAGGTGAAAAGCATTCAGCAAAAGGCAGTATCTCCCATGAAGCCTCATGCCAGCTCTGAAAGGTGCTCGATGCAGCTTTTAGAGGCTATTTCAGGGGTTGATGGCTCCCACCCCACATTGCTACAGGGCTTTGGGCTGTCCCGGTGCCTTGCAGGTGCCTGCGGGTTGACCTGCACCTTCAACCAGAGAGGAGCTCGAGGCGATGAGGTTGCAGATAAGGGAATGTTTTCTTCCGTAATAAAAAACAGCAGCTCTGTGACCTGCGAATGCCCCAGGGCAAGGTCATGTCCTGGTGGGTCAGGACCTGCACCAGGGTGACGAGGCTAAGTGGTTCCCAGGCAAGGAGAACTGGGGTGGAGGTTTGGTCCCTGGGATTGGTCCCTGTGGACGGAGAGGGAGAGCTGGGGGGACTCAGGGCTGGGGACAGACAGTGGCTGTCACTGGCCACTGTAAGGCTCATCTTGTCTCTTTCAGGATGTGACTCGGGCTTTGGGCAGGCGACAGCCCAGCACCTGGACACCATGGGCTTTCAGGTGTTTGCCAGTGTGCTGGACCTGCAGAGTCCTGGTGCCCAGGAGTTGCGCCGGAGCTGCTCATCAAGGCTGACGCTGCTGCAGATGGACCTGACCAAGCCGGATGACATCCAGCATGTCCTGCAGCAAATCCAGGCCCACACCAACAGCACAGGTAGGAGCCCTTGGCAGACCCCCAGGACCCCTCACAGCTCCTCCTCAGCTTGCAGCCAGCATGGCAGTGCCAAGCCTCCACATGGCCCTGCAGTGGGCTGCATCCCTGTGGGCACCTGCACCAACAGCATCTGCTAACAGGGCTTGTCCTGGGGCACTCTGCAATTGCCCTGTAGGACCCCTGTGAGCCTGGGGAGTGGCTGGGATCCCCAGGGTGGGAGTCCCCATTCAGGTCACCTTTTCAAGCATCCCATCTCCGCAGGACTCTGGGGCCTGGTGAACAATGCTGGCTTCAACGACACCATTGCCGACGCCGAGCTCTCGCCGCTGAGCAAGTTTCGCACCTGCATGGAGGTGAATTTCTTTGGCTCGCTGGAGCTCACCAAGGGGCTGCTGCCCCTGCTCCGCTCCGCCGGCGGCCGCATTGTCACCGTGAGCAGCCCTGCAGGTGAGCAGCCTTCCTCCAACCTGGGCACCCCTGGCACCCCCAGTCAAAGATCCCCATGGTGTGGTGTGACTCCCATCCCCTGGGCACCTCCATTTTCCCAGCCAGCTGCATCAGATGGGCACCAGGCACCATAAGATGAGCTGGTGGCATTGCCAAGCCCCACAGCGGGCACAGGAAAATGGAGGAGCCATGGGGCCTGAAGACAGGCAGCCCAGTTGTAGACAGCATGGGCAACCCAAGCCCAGCTGCCACACGCCTCCATTGTGGATGACAGCCCTGGCCAGGGTGCAAAAACCAGCTTCCTCTTCCCCCACCCTGACTTTTTTCCCCCACATTAATCCCCCACTGGGAATTATGACCCCAAGCTTTGGCTGGATGAGGAGGTAAAACCAGTTTCCTTTTCCCTCCCCACCTTTTTTTTTCTCCATTAAAACACTAATTTGATTCTAATTCCAGTTGTTTTCTCAGCAAAACTAACCCTAAGCCCCTGCGCAGGGGCTGGGGGCACAACCCTACAGAAGCCACTCCCCAACCTTCCCTGTTCCCTGCCTGCCCCCAGGCCACCTGCCTGAGCACCCACTAACTCATCCCTTCACTCCTCCCAGGTGACATGCCTTTCCCCTGCCTGGCAGCCTACGGGGCCTCAAAGGCAGCCCTCAGCCTGCTCATGGACACTTTCCGCAGTGAGCTCCAGCCCTGGGGCATCAAAGTCAGCCTCATCCTGCCTGGCTACTACAAAACAGGTAAGAGGGCTGCTGCCCACTCGCTGCCTGTGCCCAGAGGCAAAGGGCAAGTATTCCAGGGAGGCAGAATATGGAGCAATGGGATGAGCAGCTGGTGGTGCAGGACGCAGCTTCTGAGCATTTCCAGCCACCTCCCTGGGAACAGGGCCATTCTGTGGCCATTGGGCTCTGGGAAACAGGGTCAGGATCAAGTCCTGCCAGCAGATTCTATGCCACCATAGAGTGGTCAAAGCAGCTCCATCACATTTATGGTAGCACCATCCCCACTGCAGGCAGGTCTGAGACGTCTGGTCAAGTCCAGGGCTACCAAGAGCCACCATGCTGCTCCCACTGCGCTTCCCTCATGGCAGATCTTTGCCAGGGTTTCAGCAGGACTTTCTCAGGAGGCTGGGAGCTGAGTGGGGCTGCTGGCACCCATGGCAGGGAGGCTGGAGGAGGAAGGGACACACAGTTTCATGGGGGAACTGTGTCCTTGCAGGGACGACGTGCGACCCTGCATTCTGGAACCTGCAGAAGCAGCGGCTGTTGGCCAGCCTGCCCCGGGATCTGCTGCAGGCCTATGGTGAGGACTACGTGGAGGAGATCAACCACCAGTTCATCCAGTTCATGAAGGTGGCAGTGGAGGACCTGAGTGCAGTGGTGAACAGCATCACGGACGGGCTCCTGGCTGCCAACCCAGCCGTGCGCTACTACCCAGGGCAGGGCCTTGGGCTCATGTATTTCATACACCGCTACCTGCCCCATTTTGTCCGAGACTTGTTCTTGAAAGGATTCTTCATCAACCCCAAGCTGCCCCGAGCGCTGCGGCAAGAGCACCACAATGATGTGAAGAAGGCCTGACCTCAGCTGGCATGTGGCCTCTCCCAGGATTTCCAGGCACACCAGCCCCGAAGTGCGTGCACAGCCAAAGGCATCGCCCTTCCTGCACCGTGGGGGAACAATCAGCACTAGACGTTAAAAACCAAATTTCTTTCCAAAATCAGGTAGATCTATTTTCTATTGTGCGAGAATCAACATTTTTTAGAGACCTTGGTTTTGTATTTTTTCTAACCATGCATCCTCCAAGGGGCCCATCTCTGCCTGATGCAGCAGCTCTGCACCACAGGCTGGGATGTACCTCGGGCATTTCCTCAGTTACCCACCATCTTCCTTACTGCTCTCAGAGCTGTTTGTCTCCATCACCTCTTGGCTGGGTCAGGGCTGGGACCTGTGGCTGCTGCCTCCCTGCCACTCATCACACACTCCACATGCTCCGGCGAGTGCAGGGGCCCAGGCTGGGCTGCCAGTGCTGCAGAGCTCTTCACAAGATGAACTACGTGATTGTCACTTTTTAAATAAATCCGTTCTTGATATTCCAGCAGGTTCTGGCTGTCTCCTTCTGCAGTGCAGCGCTGTGATGCAGAGCTCAGCTGGGTCATGGCTGGCACCACACTGGGCACTGTGGCAGGAGCCACAGGCAGCCCCAGAAAAGGAGTCAGTCTGCCAGGAAGGGCTTGTGTCCACTCCCTGCTCCTCTTCAACCCTACCCCAAAGGCTTCCTTTTGCTTTGCTCCAACTCTGTGGTCCTGGGGCAAGGATGGAAGGGGTGACAGTGCCACATGTGGACAGCCCCACACAGGGCAACAAGCCATGCAGCTCCCTAAAATGGCACCCCTCAGCTCAGCACGCAGCTGCACCCACAGACCAGGCACTGCCCTGGGCCCCAGGGGCTGGAAGGACCACCTTGCCTGTGATAGAAACAAGTGTCCCAAGTCAAGCAGGAGCCACACCAGGCTCCACTACCACAACTACCAGATTCCCTGGGGAAGGGGCCATGTGGCTGATGGAGGCTCTGCCTAGGGCTGTGGGAGAGGTGCCCAAGTAAGCAGGAGATGACAGTGCAGTAGGCAGATATTTATTGATGTAGAGAGGAGGGGATCACAGGAAAACAAACTGCAGCAGTGACCACAGCACAAGCTGGGACAGAGGCGCTCTCCACTGATCCCTCCCCGCACCTGCATCCAGATGTTTCCCACCAGCAAGGCTTCTCTGCTGCCACAGCACAACTCCCAGAACTCGAGTGCAAATAAAAGCTAACCAGGACAGAGCAGCAAGGAATAGGGCTGCCACACCATGCCCAGGGCTTGGCTCCCAATCCCAACCCTGGACAGGCAGGGCCTGGGACGTATCTGCCCTCACCAGGGTAACCAAGGGCTGCTCTGTCCCACAGCCAGTTGTGCTGTACACCTCCATGGTACTGCCAGCCTGCCCTCCACAGGGGAGGAGCCTGCATGTCTGCCCTGGGGGTGTGCAGGGGTCCACCACCATATGCAGATCCCAAAGGAGCCGCAGCTCTTGCATGGTTGTGACAGTAAACTATGAACTGTGGATCTCCAGGGCAGGAAGTAGCTCAGCCAGCTTATGGAACCCTGTCCAGGGCAGCACGGAGACTGATGAGAGCTGCTTCTGCAGACACAGCAAGGCTGCATGAGTGCAAACGCTGCCAGAGTGGGAGGAGTGTGTTCTACAAGCACTCTGGCTCTGCCATCACTTTCCCACAGGCTCTGTCCCAGTCTGGGCTAGGGCTGCTCAGTCTCTCCCAGGTCAGGGTCAGCTACAAGGGGATGCAGGGATTGCACAGCAGCATGGGCTACGCTACAAACCACATTCAAAGTACATCTCACAGGAACAATACTGAGCAGGAGGCGTGCAGAGCACTGACAGAGGACCCCCAGCCATGGCAGACCTCACCTGTTCCTCTGCAGTGGTGGGACCCCCTCAGATACAGCCCCCCCCCACCCCCAGCTCGTGCTTGCTCTATGAGCATAAGCGTATACAGCAATTAGTACAGGAACAGTGGGACTACTGGATACACAACAGGAGGTGTCCCTCCTGCTGCACAGGGCCAGCCCTGGGCCACTGGTCCCTCCAGATGCCTCACAGCACACACAACTCAAACTTCAGCTTGTGAATAATTTAACTAGCAACTATACAGTTTCCTCATCTGATTCAGTTCCACAGATGGGACATCCCTGGAGTTTGGGCAAGGGACAACTCAGGGAGTTAGATGGGGGTTCCTCCAGACTCCAGGGGCGGGAGGTTTGGACAGGAACAGAGCAGGGTTAGAAGATGGGAATGTAGTTGTCAATCTTGGTCCTGTGCCGCTGGGCAATGCACTCTGCGATCCACACAATGTTGCGGCACTCCTGCTCCTTCAGCTTCACGAAGGCGTAGAACACTCCAAAGTGGAACTGGTTGAGGAAGGCCAGCTTGTTCAGCTTCACCTGGGGAAAGCCCAAAGGAGGACATGTCACTTGTTCACCTCAGATGGGAGGAGCTGTTCAAGGTAAGCATGAACCCACTTGGGAGGGTCCATGACTTCCCAGCAGGCTGGAAGGCTCAGCACAGGTATCCTGCTCTGCATCTCTCCAGGTCCTCAGGACAGCTCTAACTTACAGCAACATGGCTCAGGACAGGCTCTGACATTTGAAGGGGGAAACATTTATACCCTCAGGTCCTGTGAAAATCTTCCTTTCCCGCATAACTACACTCTGGTTTTACTATCCATGGACCAAATATTCACCAGCAGCCCCAAACGTGCTTCAGTCTGTCTGGGTGAGAAAATGTACTGAGCAACAGGCTGGGCTCCATTCCCACGCAGGAGCAGAGGGCAAGCATGCTTTTCCTCTCCCTCAGCCTTGTTCATCCTCAGCATTGCTAATAAGGCAGCAGACCAGCTTGCTGCCACTCTAAGCTTTGCAAATGGCACATGCCAAGAAGGACCTCGGGTCTCACCTCGTGCTCAAAGAACCGGTCTTCAAGGGTTTTGTCTCCAGGGTTGCTGCCAGCCCCTTCAAAGAGCAGCTTGTACTCCTGCAGGAAGGCATTACATGAGGATATAACCCATACCCAAGCTCAGCAGCACTTGGTGGCCCCCTGTGTCAGACAGATACACCAGCCACTCTGTCAAATCAACAGAGAACACAGAGGCGAAGAGTCCTGCCCCTTCCCCAAAATGGGCCATTCTCAAAGCCATATTGTCACTTGGATCCTGCAGGAAGGGAGCAGCAGGGACAGGCCACTCCATGTACAGACTGGAGTGTTTGGGCCAGGCCTCTGCGCCCACACACACTGGCAACATGCCCTGGCTGTTCAATAGGGGACAATGAGCCTTCTGACTCTGAACAGGTCCCCAGCCATGAACAAGAGCAGCTTGAGGAACACAGATACATCCAAACATGTGCTTCCAGGTCAGTGTCTCTCCTGAAACTAAACCAGAGCCCAGGGCTGGAATTAGGACACACCACTTCTTACTGAAGACACATTGCCACTCCCAAACCAGGCAAAGAGGTAGACAGGTACTCCTCTCCCCCGGCTGTCAATCCACAAGTTCCCCCAAATCCCTGAGAAGCTCTGATCCAGAGCAGGTCCTTGTACCAGTCCCCATGGCCCTCACCCCAAAGTACTCACAGGGTAGTAGTCAGCAACATTTTTGACTTGCTCGTAGTCATCTGCCCTGGCCAGCTGAGCCAGGCCCTCGGGGTACAGCTTGCCACAGTGTGGGAACAGCTTGGCTCGGTCCTCCTTGGACAGCTCAGTACCAAAGGAGTTGATGGTGATAATGAAGGCCCTCCGGTCAGCTTCAAACTGTGGGAGAAGAGTAGTTCACCTTGGGATGCAGCATCCTTCCCCGAGGCCAGCAGATACTACAGCTGCTCTGCACAGACCCACATCAGAGGGCAGCATGAAGAGCTTGCCAGGATGTGTGCAGCTCTCCAGTGCTCAGCCAGGGCAGGCTACGTGTGCAGGGTCCCAGAATCCCCACTAGCTGCTGCCTAGGGAGCAGTCAGGTGAGGAAATCTCCATCCCAGGCACACACCAAATCCTGCCCAAGTCAAGAGGTGTCTCTCACCTACTGCTCCTGAGCCCTGCACATCCCACAGCAAGTCTTGACATGGAGACAGGCTTGTGCCCTGAACAGCTCTGGTTGCTCTCCTGTTCATTATCCATGTGAGAGGATGAAGATGCTGCCACAAAGGCAACAAATGTGTCAGCACCCAGGAAGATCAGGACTGGGAAACCAAAGTTAAGTGCAGGCAGTGTTCCCCAGGTCTACTAGCAAGCAGGCAGAGTGGGCATGGGGTTGCTGAAGAGTATCTTGAGCATTCTTAATGCTGGCAGGCAACCTGGGCCTGAGCAGAGAGCAATGAACATCACTGCAACACCATCCAGCTATGGGAGTTTCCAGACCTACCTCCAGGATTGGGCACATGGCATCTGCTGTGGTACCTCCCAGTGTCTTGCAGAACTTGTAGAAGGACTCCAGGTAAGCCTGGAAAAGAGAGGGCAGATGAGCACTGTTACACAGCTTCATCTACTGCCCCATAGGGCCCTTCAGTAGAGGACAGACCGCAAGCAGGGAGGATCCCAGATGCTCTGTAACACAACACAGGCACTCTGACTCCACGTGAACTTGCCCCCACAAGGACAGTGCTTCCTCAGGAGCTGCAGACATGAAGGGTTGTGGTTGGGTTCGTTCAAGTGAATGCATGAGCTTCCTGTGGGCAAGATCCCCAGGCAGCAAGGCTAAAGCCTATTTTTCTCCTTTGGATCATCTAACTCATTTACTGAAGTCTCACGTGGTTTCCTGACCCTGCTCTGGCCTCCAAAAACATGCCAAGCCACACAACCATAGCTGCAAGACCAACACTCAGAAAGTACCGCTGCGTAAGCAGAGTCAAGAGATGAGACAGGACATCTGTGAAAGAAACCAGCTATTCCCTCTCTTTTCACACTGTGGCCTCTTGGTCTCCATCCCAACTGGAGCACTGCAGAAAACATAAGGCCAGGGACAGCTACGCTGCCTCCAGGAAACGTAATCCTTTGTGGATATGTACCGTAATCCAGCTGGAAGATGACTTTGTCTCCCAAGGGGAGCCTAGGAAGGCTGTGCATGGCTAAAAGTACCATTCAGCAAAAATATTCTCAGAAAAGTGACTGTGTGATAAAACACTTCCCTAGGCAGAGAGCTGCAACCAGTCACTTCAAAGGGATGGAATAAGATGATGCTGAGACATCACAACAGCTCCAGGACTGAAGGTGGACCAAGAATGCACGTGTTGGACACTCTCAGCACTAGGAAAGCACCTAGATTACTGTGTTCTGTAAATATTTGTTACCACACAGTGCAAGAGGAGTGCACTGGTGTAAGCATTACATCAAAGAAACATCCTTTCCAGCACTTGCCACTGCTGCTGGAGGAAAGCGTTGGTCTACAGGGTTACCACAGGAACAAGGACACGGATAATGGACTTTGTTTGAGGCTGACAGGAGAGGCAAAATGGATAAGAGGTTCAGTCACTACCTCTGCCCTTATCAGAGTTCATGCACAAACCTAAGGCTTTAGAAGCAAAACCAGGTGTACTCAAATATGCAGCAGTGAATGAGGATCTGGTATCACACACACCATGGAAACACAGTAAAACAGCCACACTGGGTGCCCTCCCAGTGACAGCAACTTACAGAAACTCTCTGGTGTCCTGAAGGCTCTATCTCAGGAATGAGGGTTTCTCTGCATTTAATGATTCTTAATGGACTTTCACTTCCATGAACCCACTCCCTCTGCCAGTCTCGTTTGTTGTCAAAGCCAGACTAATCCAGGTCTGTCCATCCACACTGACTTTTCCAACAGTATCTGTGGATACCACCACAGCTGGGATTCCCTTCTCTATCCTACCCTTTTTTTTGTAGTCTTCCATACAGAAGTCATTGTACCCAAACCTTTAAATGTATTGTTCTTATCACCTCCTCCTGTTCTGGTGTTCATATTTGGAGATGAGACGAATCAGACAGTGTCCATACCAAACACACTTTACAGATGGACACAGCAGCACAGTGGTAGTTCTGCCATTCTTTTCTAATGTTAGGAACATGCTACCTTGTAGAGAGACGCTTGCTTAGGTCAATCACTACCCAAGATTTCATTTAGTAATAGGAAGGAAAAAGGAGACCCTCAATGTAGAAGCAGAGGTAGGATAATCTCCTTGTCTCTCCAATACATCACTCCACATATATCCACACTAATTTTCCTGTTTTATTTTATTGTGCAGTCACAAAGCTCCTTCAGCTGGTTCCAACAAGAAGGTTGATAGCAAAGGCCAATAGTCAGCCAGCTTCATTTCAACATGTCCACTGAAGAGGTGGAACAAAGGGAATAAGCACTGAAGATAATGCCAGGATGTCTCTGTTGCAGGACACAGCTGCTGACTGCCCTCCACACTAAGCACTGACCACTTTTAACCTCTGCTCCCCATCTTAACCATATTTCCATTTGAGAACCTTCTCACTTGTCATTGCAAACAAGAAACCTTTGTAACCGCTTTCCTGCACTGAATCCCACTCAAACCTTGTGTCAACACACTCACAGACTCCTTCAAAAAACCTCCAGTATGTCTGGGAGGTAGCACTTCCCTTTCCCATGCCAATTCCTCACGGACACAGGCATCCATCCCAGGCACCCGCCTCTTTCTTGGAGCAGCTCTCTGCAGATTTCACACCAGATTTTATTTCCCTCATTTGCATTGTATTATACATTTTAAAGTCCCTGGGGAGAGAGGTGACTTCAAGTGAGAGTCTGTGATCAGCAGTCACCTTTTCCACCCCTGCAGCCCTGTGATTTGTTATGGATGGAGCCCCTATGTTCCCCAGGGGCTGCACTTTAACACGAACCAGTCCCAGCACACACCAAAGGATAGCAGGCACCTACGCTTCCATTTGGGGGCAGGAAGAGCAGAATGCAAAGCAGTATCAGGCCTCAAAAAAGAGATGGGAGAGGACATCAGGGATCCAAAGAGATGCCCCCCCCCCCTTCCCCGCCACCTCCCTCCAACCTGTTTTGTTTTCCTTGTGCTTGGTCTGCTCTGTCTTTCCCCTTCTGCTTCACCTCAACACGGAGGCCTGTGCACTGCATGGCTGCGGGTGTTTATGCACACAGCCATCCCTCCCCATTACAGAAAAGGCCAGGACATGCCAGAGGCCACAGGCAGCTGGGCATAACTGCTGACATGCCACTCCTTCTCCCCTCCCTTTGCCTTCTTCCCTTCACGCCTGACCTGGTCTCTGCCTCTCCAAACAGGCCACAGCTTCCTTGGGAAGCAGAGGTCACACCAACTGCAGGCTGGCTGTGACCAGCCAAAACAAGGTTGACAGATACAATCTGCATCCCACCCTTGATCCAGAGAGTTGAGATGAAGCGATAGCCACAGCATGCACATAAACACAAGCTTTGACACTGCCAGCTAAAACCAGACAGGGCCTGTAGAGGAGATGACAGCTCAGGACAAGGAGATCCTTAGGCCCTCCACATCCCTGTGGCAACACTCTCCCCCCAGCTTGCACCTTTTACACTCCTCTACCAAGAACAACTAACCCAAATCACAGACATGGAAGGCTTGAACAGACTGTTGGAGGGTCTTCAGAAAAGGCTCAAGACAGGGAGCCAAGCCCGGGGGAGTCCTTCAACCAAGTCTAAGATCTGGTCATTTTGATGCAGTTAACAACACATCTGAGCTCCTGTGGCGAGGGAACAGCCCACTCCTGCCTGCCTGGGGCCTGAGCAGATTCAGTCAAAGGAAAAATCTCTGGCATAGACTCTTGACAGCTCAAAAAAAAAAAAACCCACTCTGCCTAGTTCTGGTGCCCTGCCTTGGCAGAGCTGTGTGATTGGATGTCAGGCCTCTCTAAGAGCACTATCTTTACTTTCCAATGGATGCAACTAGTTCTTGGCTATGTTTAATCATCACTCCAGGGAAGAAAGATAGAAAGCAACATTATTTTTACATCTACTCCAAGAGAAAAACACCCTTTTTTCTTTGACTGAAGAAAGGCAGCCTAGGTTGATGCTCCTGACCCAAGACAGAGCTATAGTCACACTAGGAGTAAACAGGGAAGTTAACATCTCTCTCTCTCCCCAGAGACTCATTTACCTTATACAGCGTGTTTCGAATGATTTCAATGTTCATTTCATCCAGGTCCTGTTCAGATATGCAGTCTTGGAAGAAAGCGGCTGAAAAAGAGCCACAGACAGAGTTACCATTGCCCTAACTAGACCTATGCTCAGCATTTTCCAGACTCCTCAATGATACCAGGCAGAATCACACCCCGTGTTGAGCTTGTCCCTCCTAGGCCTGGCCCTTATCTTCAGCAGCCACCAAATTGCCATGACTCAAAACCTCAGGCTCCACCATGGTTCCGTAGGCCATAATAATTTTGGGGGTTCTCACATGAAAATCTTTGTTCACCCCTTAGTCCTGTGGTTTGGCTAACAGCCTATTCTCAGCAGAATTTCTCAGCTGTAGCCCCCAGCATCAGTGACAGAGCAGTCTGTATTTAAAAACAAGCAAACCCCAAACTGTTCCCAGTTTGGGCAGAGGGAACTGCCTGCTGCAACATGACAGGAGTGCTTAAGCACCTGTGAGAGAACACCACTGAGTCCTGAGAAACTGATGCTTCTCTGTCCTTCTCTGGTATTTCAGTGGGATTGAGGAGGCATGGGGATGCCACAGCTCCTACGACCCATGACACGATTGGAATCAGGAGCTGTTTCTCCTGGTCAGTTCTCCTGATCCCATTTTCCACTTCTTCTGAGGGCTTTTATTTCTCTAGCTGGAGTTTAGTGACAAGAGACAGGATGAATTAGTAGGATTTGGTAGGATGCTCAGCCTACATAGTTTGCCAGAGTACCTCTCTGTGAGGGAGTTGGAGAGTTGTTGTCATCTAAAGAACACAGACTTCAGACTGAATTCAGGGTGCTGCAGATAAAGATGAGTCCTGTACATCTCAGTGTAACCTAATGCTGTTGTGCTCTTGCTTGCAAGTGAGTAGTACAATAAAACCCAGCAGAGGGACTTTATGACTTCTTTAACTCTCACTCAGCAACCAATTTTGCTGAATTTGCTACAAAGAGAAATCTGATCTGTCTCAGCTTACACAGTCCAGCTGTGGGTACTGGACACCACACTCATGCTGAGAATTGACCAGTGCTCTGCACGACGCAGGCTCACACCTCTGGCCTGCACCACTTCTCGAGCACAAGCTGTCTGGCAGGGACAGCAGCCACACTGTGGGTCTGGAGGGGCCTGAACAGGGGTTAAGCCCCTGCAGAGGTTTCTTTGCAACAGCACCAGAGCCCAGTGCCACGTAGCTGGGGGAGCATCGCTCCCAACAGCTGGCAAAGATGCAAACAGAGTGTGCCAGGACTGGTTTTTACTGCAGGACCCGCTGGCCAGCCTAGATAGCAAAGCAGTGGCTACTTCAGAGTAGCAGAGGAATGAGTACCCAGCTATTTCAGTTCTTGGCCCTCTAATATCCCAAATTAGGCTTACACCAAGACTTATTTTGCCCTGTTAACCTATGAAAGCCATTTGGGGTTAGGCATTCCCACCAAGCCACGTAGCTACTCAAGTACTTTTAGGAGATAGAGCTGCTGTTTCTTTGCGTGTGGTCACTGGAAAGAGTGCAAGTTAAACAACCAGAGCCTGCATGCCTGCTTGTTTAGGCAACACAGCTACTCCCCATGTTCCCCTGTTGAAGAAATGCCACACTTGGTTGGTACACAGCCCCAAGGGCATGGCCAGGGCAAAGGTCTGGAGAAGAAGTCAGCCTAGCCAGGGTAGAAACAGGCAAAACTGACTCGTGTACAAGTACATGAATGCACAAGAGGCAAGACCCTCAACTGCCAGCTCCACTCTCCAGAACCACCTCACCACTGACACAGGGTATTTTTACTTCATGCACTGCTGGAAGCTTTAAGGTCTTTGAGAGCTAATATCTCTAAAATCCTCTGATCCATCTTATTGCCAAAATGGGAAGGTCCCCACTTACTTGTGAGGAGGATTTTCTTCCCACATATCACCCCTACAGTGGGTTCAACTCAGCTGCATGCAGAGACTCAGTTCTCCTGCTGTGCTGCTGCCCTGCCTTGCAACCCAGATCTCTTGAGACGTGTTTTTCCTCCTTTGCTGGGCACAAGTAATTTTTCCTTGACAACTACTTCACTTGCCCCATGATTCCACAGAGCATTTGCAAAAGCACTTTCAATTCCAAAACCAACTATTTCTATCAAAGACAATATGATGACTGTTTTGTTCTTTCTAGCAACCCAAAAAGAATGATTAATCACTGACTCAGGCATATCTCATTACATTTTTGCCCACATAGGCTAAACTTACAAGTCACCTGTGACTACATCCCCTACTACTGCAAAAAGACTACCATTTTTTCTCCAGAACCAATTCCTACACCTTCTATCTTTAGAGAACATATCTGACTAGCTGTTCACAAGACACTTGGGTTTAGCATTATATGCCTCCTGAACCAGCTGGTAGCCCCGAGATAGCATATCTCAGCCTGCGACAGAATACCTCAGTGCAGGATCCTGCTATACAATGAGTTTTGAAAGGCTTTTGCAGGTTTGTTTTGCTGTGGTTGTTTGTTTGGTTTGGGTTTTTTTTTTTTAATATAGAGAGCTTTCTTTTACCTAGTGATAATTTTAGTATTCTCAGACCAAAACTGGGCATGCGCACATCTCGGTAAATATCTTTAAAAATTGCCTAAAGAAATTACCCAGTGGTCCAACTAAAAGTGCTGGAAACCAAGAGAGACCTTCCAGAAGACTTGATAGCCCTTCACTAAGAAAGCTCAAGGCATGGCTCACACAAACCAAACTCTCCAGCCAGTTTGCACTACCACTGTATTGGCTTGGACACTGATTGAAGGGTACAGAGAGCTAGCTGGTCCTTCAGAGGAAAAACTGGCATAGGACAAGCATAAACCTGAACTCAAGCCCAGTCACCACAGCCACAACTGTGCGTTACCCACTGCTTTGTCTTCCTGGAGCACAACTTAGGCTTAGCTGGAGCTAGTTAGACTGAGGGAGAAAGGGACATCTGTCCCACCACACACAGCTGAGAGGTATTTTGACTGGCTCCACTTACCCAGGGGAGTGTCCACCAGGATTGCATTGTAGAGCTCCGCAGGTGTCTGAGCAATGTTCACAGCTTCCATCTGCTCAAAACTTCCCAGAGGATGGCACTTGGGCACCAGTTCGGAGATTGAACGCTGGTGCAGAGTCCCAGTGATCAGCAGAATGACATTGTCAATCATGTAGCTGTACCTGGAGGAAAGAAAGAGGAAGACTGAAACAACACAAATAATATGAAACCCAGCACCAGGCACACATTGTCTCCCTATAAATGGCCCCAGAAAGATGCACCCTTCCCACAAAGAATTCGTAAGGCACCTCCTTAGTGTCTGCTTATCATGCCAGCCTAGGAGAAGGCAGTCAAGCATAATCCCAGGCTGAACCACACCATCTGGGTATTGCCTACCTATCACCAAAGAGTATCAGATTGGAAGGGACTTCTGGAGGTCTCTGGCCCAATATCCTGCTCTGAGTATGGCTGGCTCCAGCTGCTCAGGGCTTTGTCCAGATGAACTCTGCGTTATCTGCAAGGATGTGTATCTCACAATCTCCCCAGGGCTCTGCTTCAGTGTCTGACCACACAACAAAAAGTCTTTTCCTAACATTCCCCCATGGCCATTTGTCTACTGTCTCTCATCCTAACTCCCCACACCTCCAAGAGGAGCCTGGCTTCAGCTTCCCCACACCTCCCACAAGGTAGCTGGGAACATTTGTCCTTCCAGCATTCCCACTGCTCTCCTCGCATTGCCATGCTCTGCAGAGAGCATGTGCAAAAGTGTGCGTGGTAGGACACCAGCAAAAAGAAATGTGCAGATAGCCTGAGTTGAGCTCAGCTTCAGTGCCAGCAACACTGCTCCATCTTGCCAAGAGAAAGGAGGAAGGGTCACGTTTCTGCAGCCCTGCTCCCTTCCAAAAACAACAGGGCTGGCACAACCTTCATTCGCGCCCTTACAAAACTACACACAAGGTTTTTCACACCTCTATCACCAAAAGCTACAAACTTCTTTGCATTAGTCCAAGTTATGACATCCCTAACCAAGTTCTCCACTTATGTTGTTCAGGATTAGCAGATTCAATCTTTGGCACTGCAGCAATGGGACATTCAGTCTTGGAATCACAGCACTTCTCAGAAGCCCCACCAACACAAGCTCTTTGTGGCCCTTCTCTCCAGTATGTCCACGTTTCTCCTGCACTGAGAAGCCCAGAACTGGGCACAGCATGCCAGGTGAGGCATCCACCAGTACTGAGCAGAGGGGAAAGAAAACCTCCCAGTTCTCCCAAACCAGTCAGTGGAGACACAGCTGGCCTGAAGGCTGGGAATACATGAAAAGCTGGTGGCTTTCTCCAAGTAGAAGGTCCAAGCAAGGGACCAAGGCATCACATAAATACTAACTGTCCCCAGTAAGGACAGGAGTGATGCTCTAGGTACCTTCACCACCAGCTAAGCCACAAACCAAACAAGATGAGAACCTAAAAAGCATCAAGTGAGATGAGGAGTCCTTTTCAGTCAGTAGAAGTTGCCTTTGCAAATGTCCCTCAGCAGCACTGGGAATAGGCACAGACACTGGAAGAGCAGGATATTCAGCATTTTACACTCCCTTGCTCTCACTGCTAGTTCTAGCTCTAAAACGTTAAGATGACGGAAAAGACCTGAAGAAGCTCCTTACCAGGAGCTGCTCTAAAACAAACAAGATCAGGACTGGACTTGAATGGCAGAAGGAGCTATGCGAGTCTGGAGTTGGAGCTCTGCTACGGGGCAGGCTTCTCACATATGCTGAAGAAAGGGAAGTTAAGGCCGGCACCTCGGGACAGGGGTGAGGGCAGGGATGGCAAGGCTCTGCTGATGTTTGCCAGACAGGCATTGAGATGCTGCCCGTCCTTGTATTTCCGAGCTAACAAGGAGGACATAGTGTAGTCCTGTTTCCCTTTAACCACATCAAAGGTAACTAAGCAGAGCCAGTTAAAGGCAGATTTCAGTATTTTTTATTAGATGGGCTTACTGCCTCTCAAATATGCTCAAAGGGCATGGCCATGAACAAATCAAATCCACACCTTAGTTCCTCAAACAGGTGCTGCTCTTTCCACACTGTTGGGCTGAGTAACACACCTCCTGGCCCTGTGATTTTTGCAGAGCCCTACTGTGTTTGCAGCCTACCTTTCCTGGTTCAATCTAGAACCAGGGCAATCAGCACAAGCTTCATGTACTAGGAAACCTCCTTTTGCCCTTTAATCCATAAAGTCATTATCTTCCCTTCTGTTTGTGCAGCTCTCACCATGGAGATGATTGCAATCTCCAGGACAGCAAGAAGGGCCTGTTTATGAGAACTGAGAAAGTCCCTCACAGTAAGCAGCTGGTTCCTGGTAAATACAAGCATCTGCACCCTAACACAGATGCATCTCCATGAGGTGTGCCAGAGCAAGGATACAGAAGATCATTTCCTAGCTCCACCATCTGCCCTCAAAATGCAAGTTTCCTTAGTGTGACACACTAGCTTTAAGGAAAGACCATAGGGTGAGACCAGATTTGCTACTTCAACTCAGCCCACAGTGAGGGAATAGGTAAGGAAGCATGGTCATTGCACAGCATGTCAGCATACCTCCTTCCTGTCCCCAGCTTAGCACAGATATTACTTTCCACAAGATATTTGCAACTTGCAAGGAACCTGGCCAAAGTCAACTGCACAAAAAGGAACTGAGGAAAAATACCAGGAGCCCTTCTGCTCACAGGTCTTCAGAGCAGCTTACTGGAGTCACACCAAGCTCATTCATGCCCTCTCAGCCCAGTTCTGCATGAAAGCCAGAGCCAGGTTTGGGGAGAGTTGCCATCTTCACACATGGAACCTATGCTTTCAGACTCATGGGCCCAGGAAAGACAAGCCAGCTGGCTTCCACTGCCAGAGAGCAAAGCATGACTCTCATTTAATTTATACCCCTTAACTTGCTTGTTTCCTCATTCTTCAGGGAAGTCTGGGGAAACACATAGTCTGTAGTCTAAATGCCAAGGCCTCTAAGGAGGCATCAACTGTTTTAAAGTGCACTTCACCTAGACACATGACTTAAATCTTGCTGTCAAAGGATTCATCCCTGCAGGAGGAGTTACCACGTGCAAGATAGAGGGGGAATTTCTCACTTAAATTTCCATCGTGACAGCATTTCAAGCCTTCAGATTAGCAAAGGAGATACAGCAGGACAAAGGTCTTCTTGTGCCTGTCCTGGCCAGGCAGACACCAGCACCACGACCTAATCCTTTCTGAAAGTTCTGTTTCCTTCATGCAAGCCCAGACCACACTTATTTATATTCAGTCCCTGCTTCATCGCAGTAAAAGCAGGCACGGCTTAGTCACTCATAACTGCGAGGCAAGTCTTCCAGTACCAGGGCAGCTGGAAAAGCCTCTTCTAATCTGTGGAAGGAGCAACAATTTCTTTCCTGTGCCAGATCTCAACAAGAATGCGTTTGCCTCTACCAGCACAGCTGTCCCAAGAACACAGAAGAGGTCCTGGCAACGCTGGCATTTTCTCCCAGGCCCAAAGAATTAGATTTATTACAGTGGCAGCAGTTTTCCTAGGAACCTCCAACTACTTGGGTAATAGAGGAGCTTTTGCCATCATTCTCCTCATCTCCTGTAAGGTTCTGACCAGCTTGAGATGTTTCAGCTTTCACAGTTAATGCATGCTCAGAACTCTCCAAGAGCATTTGACCTTCACTAGCTCTCAGTAGAGCTAACAAAAGCACCAAACTATGGGACACATCAGAAAACAGGAGTAGCTACTCACTTGCAACCCCAGGAAGTCTTACTTCAGTCCACTTGGATAGTCTTCTCATAGTAAAACTCTCTTGGGCACAAATATGTTTGAAAATCCTGTGCTGCTTTCTGCCCAGCCAAGGACATGGACACAAAACCAGTGTATGTTCAGCCAGAGTTTGATGCACACAGTTACACCCTGCCTCTCTCTTCCTGTCACCACCAAACTGAGGTGTGATGTATTCCAGAAATTCACATTCACAGAAACACGATTTTAGCCAATACTGAGAAGCGTCAGTAACATCTCACACAAGAGCAGAATTTTTTATTAAAGCACAGAAAAGAGTCAGCAAACATAGAAAAATCTTCAGTATCATCCACAGCGAGAGAGAGATGATGGTTTGCGGCTTCCTGAAGTCCAAGTCAACTGGAGTCAGTATCTTTGCTCCTCCAGCGACATCCACTTCAGCACAATACACAATGGGTGACACTCAGATAATAAGTACAAAGTCAGGCCAGGACGTGTCTAGATAAGCCAAAAGATGGGAGTGGGTGGGGAGAAACCTTCCTTCCAGCAGCAGCAAACCAGAGTTTGCTCTGATTCATTCTCACTGCTGGCTTTGGGAGGTATGGCCTCAGGCAGACACAGCAGAAACCTCTCACAGAGAACAGGGGAGAGCCAGCTCCCAGAAGATAAAGTCTGGGATAGTCACCCATGGATAGCTACAGAGCAGAATCAAGCTGGAGTAGAGCATACATGCAAAAGACATGTACAGGTACTTTGACAATGTATGTTTTCCTCCTACTGGCATTACTTAAGTATAGGCACTGATAAATGTGACATCCAAGAAAGACTGCAGTAGCTCATTGAATATTGAGAAAGGCTGTTTTAGCAGGGAAGCACGTGAAATGCATGAACATTCATCACATGGGGCATTTACAACTCAGCCTCAAGGCACTCAGGCATAGCGCTGCAAGGCAGTGACCCCAAAACAGTTAGAGCTTCTCCCTCCTCCCCTTACTAATCTAATCTAATCATAAAGAGTCATTGTCCTACAGCAGATAGGTTGTTTTTTTATTGCTTTCTGTTCCAGGATACTAAAGAAACCGTTAACAATACTGCAAGTGGTCACAAAGCATGACTAATGACGGAACATTGCATGACCTGTGATTCTCAGGGATCCTCCAAAAGTTGTGCCAAACTGTAGTTTAACAGCTGCTCTGCAAGGGGTCATGAGGACAGCCCCCAGTGTCACAGCCAACACAGAGAGCAGCGGGCCAATGCAGAGGTGCATGGCAGGGGTTTGCTGGGATGGGGTAAGGTATTTCATTGCTCAGGCAACTTTAATGCTTTCCAGCATTAGACCCTAACACAGATAACTGTGAGCAAGGCCAAAGTTCCTATGTGACTGCATTGGGCAGCTACTCAGATTACTATAGAAGCATGTGTTTATTTTGGGATGAAAAAGGGAAATCTCCAGTGGGATCAGAGCAGTGCTCTAAACTCGGCATGAATTCTAAAGACAGCTTTAAAAGATAATGAAGTTGTTTTGACTATAGTCACTTTAGCTTCCCTCTTGCAGCTCACCCAGTTCACATCCTCAAGGGCTGTTGGGGGAAGTAACTTTGGGAAAAAGTTTCAGGCTGGTTGTACTGCTGCTTCCTTGAGTTTGTGCATAAATACACAGACCTGCCTCTGTATCCCACTGGATACTGTGCTGGTACACAGAGCCACTTGTCACACCTCTCTCAAACTCCAAATGTTAAGCAGACATGGGGGACAGCAACACACAGACTTCAAAGCACAAAAGAGCAGTGGCTGACACTAAGAATAGTGCCAACAGCTGAGATGCTTGTATCTGGAGGGTCAGTTTAACATCATTAGTAAACAACTGCACAGCTGTCCTGAACTGGAAAGGAGAGGAATGTTGCACATCAGGAAGAGCTCAGTGTCTCACTGAGGCTTGTTTGAGTAACAGACAATGGATGTGAGGCGAGTCAACTCCCTGAATCCGTTTTTCAGCTCAGATTCACACGTCAGACCAGCAGCTTCTGGCCAGGAGCAGTTCTGCCCCTCATCTGCAGCTGAAGCTCACACAGTCCAGTAAGAGCAGACGCAGTGTGTGATGATCTCCACTCAAACTGTCCTTGCTGATCTCTTCCTACCTTTGCACAGTGTCTTTCCTAGACTCACACCAACACAAACCACACCTAAGTAGTAGGTTCATGAACCTGCCAAAGAGAAAGCTGAGAATTTCTCAGCTACCACAAACCAAGGGCACTCAGCCAATAAGTGGGTGCCCTGCTAAACTTAGATCAACGAGATCATTTCAGAGCAAAGAGTTATAACTCCACAGTACTACAGAGGCTGTGGCAGCCTTTCAAACCCAAGTATCCAGGAATGTTCTCAGCATTAATCTATATTTAGCTGCATCTCCACATGATTTTTACCATCCTCTAGTCTAGGTCTCTTGGGATACTGACCTCAGTTTTCCACTTGTATCATCTGTTAACTTCTAAGCAGTGATACAGTGCTAGCTGCAAGAAAGGCTAACAAGAAAAAAGAAGTACCTTTAATTTCAAGGCTTTATGAATTTGACACCGTGTGCTGGATCTGCACAAACCCCTTCAAACACCAGGGAATGTTTTGAACACCTTGCAGCCTCGTGCAAGAATCTCTGGTTGCCTAAACTTGATGCCTGAAAGCTTGAGAAACACTAGGCTGATATGCAAAGCTGAGTCCTGGCACTCCGTGTGGTGCTGAGCAGACTGCAACACAATTACACTTTAAATACTGACCAGAAACAACTAACCGTGCTGCTTTCACGCAGACCAGCTGCAAAGCTAAACTTGCATAAGCTTTTTCTTACTGTACATGTAAAGCCCAAACGCCAAAACATTTGAAGGATATAAAATAAGAGGAAAGGCTGCACTGTTCCCTTTATCCCCCAAACCGTCTCCAGTAGTTAAGAAACCTGAATGAGTTTAATGGCCTAAAAGCTTTTACCTGCTTCTCAGTGAATGTGTGGTCTGGACCCAGCCAAAGCGCAGAACATTTCTGTGCATACAGACCTGCTGCCAGTAGAAAATTCATCATTCCACTTGACATTCAGCAAACCACATGAGGCAGACGCAAGATTTAGCTCAGCCTCTAAATATTGCGGTACTTTGGCAAAGCTCTACACGAGTATTGAAGTATAGACTGCAAACTAGCATACAGATTGGATCTGGGAGAGGTGACTAGGATCCAAGATGCCCCAAGAAGCCTTCAGAAGCAGTGTCTTTGGCCTCCAGGCCTTCTCTAGGCTGAACTTTCCCATCTAGAGCATTGGGTGAGGCAAATCAGTGGAAAGGTAAAAGGCAAATGAAGGCTTCTAAGGTCTAGCACCAGAAAAGCCTGGTTTTTATCAAGGAATGAAGCATGTTACATGAGAACAGAAGTGCCCAGTGAGCATTCACCTAGCTGAAGGCACTGCACACAGATTGTCTTCTAGAAAGTCCCAAGCACAAATAAATTGATCAAAGGAGCACCGAAAACCTCCTAACATACATGCTCCCCTCTCTCCCTGTTTTATGCCTCTAACAGACTCTCAAGGGAAGGACTGCAAGAAGGAACATGGGAGAAGTACAGGGACTGATCCCATGAACCACAGAATCACCAGAAGAATTCAGTTCTTAAAAAGCCCAGGAAGATAGAGAAGGCCACACACTCCTACGAATGAAATCACATCAGCTTGGACGGGGATGTTATCCAGGGGTGATAAGTTCTCATCTAATCACCCAGAGCCTGCATGCCAGAGCCTCTTCTCAGGGCTGCAGAGTTTCATTAAAGATTTATCTTAGTGAAACATGGGCTGACATCTGGAGCCCATTACTCACTTTCGCTGCACCTATACTGCCCCAGTAATATTTTGTTAGCTCTTCTGATCACTACCACAGCTCAACGTGTTTGCTTGGCACCACATTAACACTTTCCAAGGGAAGAACAATGCTGGTCAGGAAGAAAAATGTTCCAGTTCAAATCCAGTGGCCAAATGAAATGTTTTCCAGACACCAAAGGCCTGGGAAAAAAGCATCCCATCAATGTAACATACAGTGAAGCACACCTTTCAAAGACTCCCTTTCGGATGAGGGCACCCGCAGTCACACCACAACTCCCAGAGTCACCACCATGCAACCCAGTCCATTGTCACAGACATTGGTTCTGGGAAACCGGCATGAGATCAGTGTCCTTTGGGTATGCAGGAGAGGAGATGCAGTTCTGATGCCACCATCCAGAGGACACAACTCTGTGATCATTTCCAGACCATTAGCTACATGCCCTCTTATTTTGAATATTGCATAATCCCTCCAAGAACTTGGCTTATCAGTTCAACTTTGTACTCTCTGCAAACAGGGAAGCTGTTTGTCAGAAACCTGTGCTGCTTTGCCAAAACCATCTCCGCCAGAAAAGGTTCTTAAACCTTTTATTGCAGGATCCCCAGCCACTACAGTAATTTCTGCTTCCTAATCCCACCACCACCAAGGAGTCAACAACTAACTGAAATAGTATAGCGCAATTTTAACCACAGCAGCATTAGGAAAGATCCCTCAGATTGTTGCATTTGCCCAAATGAACTGCAAGTGTCTAATGGAAAGCATCTGGAGTTTTTTCCTTCTGCAGGAAAGGACTTCAAAAGGCTGCAGTCATATTTTGTAACCTACACAGTTATGCCAGGATGCACACTCCATTACATTTAGAATAAAGACAGGCAACTTCCTACTCCAGAGAAGAGGATTATTGCTCTTCAGCTCAAGTATCAATTGAAACACTTTGGCTCCAGAAAAACCACCGCTGCAAAATTAAAACTGAACTCTATGCTGTGCAGCAGAAACTAGATCTATCCAGTGCAGGGGAGAGGCAGAGCAGGACTGGGTCAGGGAGAAGGTAACTGAGGGAAGTGTCAGCTAAGAAAAGGCATGTGCAACGGGAAAAGGTACGTGCAGCCTCATCAAAAACACATCTTGTGACCACAAAAACATACTGAAAGCCAAGTTCCCAGCTCCATCCTCAGGGCAAAAAAAGAACACGGTTCCCAGCCCTTGCAGACTGGCAAGGTAAAGATAAAAGATGACCTAATCTGTCCTCTGACAACAGGCTTGATCACAGACTTGGAAGATGTGTTTAGACCCAGCTCACCCCCAGACCTCACTCTGACAGCACACTCAGTGTCCCCACAGTTACCAGTCCTCCATCTGAACACAAGATCAACCCCTTCTCTGCCCCATCAGATTGCTGTGAGGGCTCAAGGGGTCCAACTGCTGCTGGAGCCCTGAGACCAGGCTGCTGCAAAGCCAGGCTTTACAGAGCAGGGAAGAGGCTGTGCTGAAGCAAGGGGGCAAAATAAAAACCCAAACAAAACCAAACCCTGACACTGGAAAAATACTAAAGCTGACAATCTGATCAAGCTACAGCAGGCTAGAGTCAAGATTCTTTATCACAGTGTCACTCCTATCTAAACCATATACAACAACACTGGAAGGAAGGACAGGAGGGACATGGCACAGTGTCATGCTAACACAAAGAACAAAGCCTTCACAGAAAGGCAAGGCAGCACATCACTGAGAAGAACCTAAAACCCACTTCCATCCCACAAGTCAATATGTGCTTGTTGAATTCAGGAAGTGGGTTTTGCTGTTTCAAGAACACTTAATACCTGTTTGTTGCTGCCCTACAGAACATTGCTGCATTCCCTCAGTCAAACAGTCCATTGTTTATGTTGGAGCAGAGATGTTAACAGACAATTTGTGCCTATCAGTCAGAACCTACTATACCTGGCTGAAAGACATGGGGAAGTACTAGCGGTCTTCCAGCAAGGAGCTGCGTGGCAAGATGCAGAGCTAGCAGGTGTTTATAGAGACTGCAGCAGGCTCAGCAAGTCGAGCTCCCTCTTGCCACAATATGCAGTGGCAGAGGCTGCCAGTTACAGTCACCACTTGAAAAAACAAATTGAGGAAGTTGGCTGATTTCCCTTATTTTGGTACTAAGAACGCAACACTTGCCACAGAAGAGTTCCTGGAGAGGATCAGAGCCAGGAAAGAGTCTGCGAGGTGCCAGGAGAGGAGCACAACAGGACAAAAAATCAGTGTCAGCAAGCGACTAGGGGAACCTTGCTTCGGGATTGCTGCCTAGCTGTATTCTGGGATCAGTTCTGTTTGCGTGCTTTTAAATACCGTCCTTTCCTTAACTCCCGTCCACCTCCATAGGTGACCTTCCTCACCCCCGCTCGGTGCGCACCTGGGGACAGGCAGCACGGGGCTGGAGTGCCACCTTCCGGCAGGCCACCGCCAGCACCGCCTCCCCTCCCTGGAGCCGGGCACGGCACATCCTCCTGGAGCCGGGCAAGGAATACACAGCCTTCTGGTGCTCCAGAGCCCTTGCACTGCCCCCACTGCTGCTTGTCCTTCTCCTGGCCTCACCTAGTTCATCGGCCGCTTCAAAGAGGCAAGTGAAATGACATGGTATCATTCCACATGGGACAAATGACATGGCTACAGGCAGGTTGGTTCTGGAGTCATCAGAGGGGACAAAGATTTCAGCTGCTACGAAGATCAGACAGTTCCCCGGACCTCACCAATGTGCCCTGGGATCAAGATCTTAGCAACCTCCAAAAACAAGCGTAAAAGTCACCTGATCAAAATCACCCTAAAGGTTCAGCTGGACATTCAGGAAGGAGAAAGTTTGACTTTTTTAAATGGTTGATCCACCTCCTAGCACCAGCCACACACATCCTGGCCACCCTCACTGAGGTACCAAAGTGTCAACAGGCCTTGAAGGGCCTGTCTTGTGTGAGGTTATCCAGGAGCTGAAGACCAAAAAGGTAAGTACATACAAAGGAAACCAGCAGCAGTGAGTTTCAGAGCTGAACTGGATATGCTGCAAAACATTTTGTTCCATTTTGAGCCAGACACACCTACAATCCCACTCAATCTCTGTTTACAACTCAAGAAAGTCTCAGTGAACTCAAGCTTTCCTCGTGCTGAAGCCAGCCCTGCTCAAACTTTCCACATCTTTCTACCATTTTTTATTTCACTTTGGTGTGTACACTTTTAGCACACAGACATATCCAGTTGAGTACAATTTCTTCTTCTGACCACCTGGTGCCTCAAATCGCCATGAGCTGTCTACCAGGAACAGTCTTCACCATTTCCTGCTCAAGTTTCATTAACTGCCCTAAAAGAATGGACTGGTAAATAGTCATGTACAAAAGGCAAAGATAAATCACCCCATATCTCCATGCACAGCCAGGGTAAAAGACTGAGTGGCACAGGCTTGTCCCAGTGTCCCCCAGGCAGGCAGGTAGGCAGGCAGACAGTACCTCTGTGTGCACAGGCACAACATTCCCAGCACTGACAATATCCTCTGGCTGAACATTTCTGCAGCACTGCCTCCATACACAAACCTGGGGTAGCGGAAAGCCACTGGCACAAGTATGCACTGTCAGCTCCAAACAGACCCGTTCTCCACTACAGCTATTTGGGATATACATGGGAAACTTCACACTGTCAGCAGACAAATTCTCTGACATTTCTGTCCCCTGCCCCAAATCAAGGCCTACTACAACCCATGGGACAGTTTCAGGGAACACAGTTTCAAAGGCACTCCAAGAAGACACTCTTTTTCTACTAGCCTTGTCACCTAACACCCCCTCCAAACTCCTCATGTTTCACAGTCCTCAATCTCCTGTTTTAACTTGTCTATAGTGTCATTAGAAGGTAGAGACTCTAACACCGACAGAAACCTTGGACTCGGTGAAGCTGATAACACCTTCTCTATTTCATTAATATCCCATTGGTGTGATGAGTGCAGACCCAGATGAGACTTCTCCATCACTGGTGCAGCACACCCATGACAAAACACAACTGAACATTTGGATTCCTTGCATAAAAGGCTCTGTAAGACAGTGGAGACAATCCATATGGAAAATCAGCTTTTTCCCGCTTCACCTCTTGCCCTTCTCTAGGCAGCACTGCATACAGTGGGTAAAAAGGAAAGGAAGAGGTAAGAGTGAAGACAATTTGAAGAAGAAACATCCTGTGCTGAATGGAACCAATATAATCATGAAGAGATTATGCAGTAGCAAGAGACAGATATCTGCACAGAGTCATGTTTTCCTGTAGAGAACTCATCAAAATCAGAATGACAGACACAGCACAAGATCAAGTTAAATTGAGTTGAGAGCAAAACATCAGTTTAAAAAAAAAGGGATTCCAAGAGCTGTAAGAACCAGCCTTTCTGACTAAAGATGTTTAAGGTCTTCTGCACAACTTTAGCTGGATATGGACGCTGGATAAAGGTCAACATGACTGATGTAACAGAAAACTGGATCTCCACGGCCATCCACAGCCTTTCTGCCAAGTCAGGCAGTGTGTAACCAGGGCAGGCATGGTCTGAAACATTTCAGTTCATCTTTTCCACACACCGCTTTTCAAAGTGAGACTGTTAGGCACCAAAAAAGTTTTAAAGTCTGCAAGACACTCAGGTGTGCTGGCCAAACTATTGCCTTTGAACAGATATGACAGAAGAATTAGTGATTACTATGATAATTCCATAGAGACTAAACATTTTCATAAACCCATAAGGCAGCAAAGGAAAAGAATCAGAGGAGGACAACCTACCTAACGGTGCCAAGCTCAAACAGCACCAGTCTCTTTACAGCAGATTCAAGACGGGCAAAGAGGTGCTTTGAAAGTTAACAACATAGAAGAGATTGTGCCACACAACTAAGATGGACTAGAAATTGCTGCATGCATTGCAAACGCTGCTGCAAAATGGGGGCTTAGTAACATATTGCCCCATATTTGGGTCCAAATACAAAAATTCCAGAAATTTTAGCGACAAGCATCTAAGAAAAACCTGTTTCTTAGAAAACAATAAAGGCTTAAGAGACAGGCAGCTTTAACACAGTGGCCCAGAAAACAACAGATATGAGCCACTGGGTTAGAAAAGTGAGATAATGGTAGTGTCCAGACACAGAAAGGAGTGAACAAGAAGGCACGGGACAGAGAGACCAGTGTTTACTCAGTATTTACAAATGCAAGATACCCACAGATAGATAAAAATTTTAAATTTTTCAGCAACCACAAAGGTCTTTCTACATCAGCCTGCATCATTCAAAAACATCTGGCCGGTAAACAGGATAACACACACATAACCAACAAAAATGCTAGATTAAACACCACTTGTCAGAGTGCCCATGATGAGCCTGGGCTCATTGTTCCAGAGTTGGTGCATTAACTGTGCTACTTGAGAACAGAATACAATCTTCTTCTCAGAGATGCAAGTTAAAGTGACATTCTACTGAACTACAAATTCGCTTTTGTCTGTGAGATATCTCTGGTGGTTAGAGGATGCCACTGGCTGTGCAGTTTACAAGCCTGGCTAGAGCTTACAGGAACATAGACAAAGGAAAGGAAAAATGTCAGTTTTACTTCTGTGTTTCAGATGCAAACTAGGACAACTGGAATCTCTCCGAGGCTAGCAATTCCATTTTATTACTGAATAAAACAAGAGTAGCACATAGGGAAGCAGAGGGTTGTGCAAAACCACCAGAAAATACCTTGAGAACACTGTGCTATTTCAAGCTTTTCACCTCAGCAGAAACTGCTGTGGAAGCACAGTGTGTTTCCATGAACGGACAGAGACGTGCTGAGGCTGCTGCAGCCCTGTGTTTCCCTGCTGAGCATTCCAGGCCCTGCCTTCTCCTCATGCTGGCATTTGTTGGATCCCACTGAATTGTCCAAGAAAAACAAACCAGTCAAAGGTTAACACCAAATGGGAAACGTTGTTCAATTTCTTGGCCAGCTCAATTCCCTGAACCTGTTTGTGATGGGGTCACAGGAAAGCCAACAGACCCTGGGGTGGGACAGAAGGATCATTGAAGCCCTGATGAAGCCTGATTGACCTCACTGGCTCAGAACTAGCAGGCACCTGCCATCATACATAGGCATGGCATGCCTATATCTTGCAGCAGGATCGTATTTTTAAAAAAAACAGGAGCATTTAACACAACAACAGCTCTAGGAGAGACTGAAGCAATTCTTCAACAAGAGGCAGCCAAGCAGCTGTGCCAATGGAGCATGCACATTCCAGGAGCAGAAGCCTTTAACAACACAGTGATACAGTGCTGCTGGTTAGAGACCCCCAGATACAACCAAAACAGTTTTACTCAAGAAGCTGCAGAAAACACAGCAGGCACAGGGCTGAGAGCAGGAAGCTGACCTGAGAACTCCCAAGTCTGGAAAAACAAAATATTTCAAATGCTGTTCAGGAACAGCTGGTACTCACGTGATAAAGTCCAGAAAACTTGCCAGGGGCTCATACGCGTGGTTCCTCATGTGACGGAACTCCACCACCATCTTCTCCTTCAGCTTGTCGTCTATGACGGACACAGTGAGTGGGGAGGCTTCATTGGCCAGGAAGTTCCCATAGTCTGTGCTCTGGAGGTGCAGTTTCAAGTCTGAAAAAGAAAGAATAATTCTACTCTACAGGGGTTTGTGTTGGGTTTGGGGGTTTTTTTCAGCACAGCCAAGAAATGTGTTGCTCGGCACTTCTCTAGGCATTCTCTTCTCTGAAAGATCTCCTAGACAAAACCTGTGGGTTCAGACATATGCTTATATTGGTGCTCAATTTTATCATGGACAACCCAAATGCAGGAAAAGATCAGTGTTTCACCATATCAGGCTTGTTTCATCTTAAAGAGTAAACTGTGACACCATCTGTGTAACTGAGCACACACTGGTGCCACCTGTTCATTGAGCTTGGTCAAGGTGTAAGCTCAATCATTTTGCCAGAAGTATTTGCTAGAAATCTAGGAAGGAGAAAAGAAACTACTTAAACACTCCCTCTAGCCAAAAGGGCTCTGGTTGCAAGCTTCTCTGAAGTAATCACAACCAAGAACTTAGCTGTACCCACAAGCAAGTTTCCCCAGATATGAATGATGTGGAGACATCTGAAAGCCAAAAAGACACAATCAGGTTGGTATTACATTTTCAAGCCAGCCTGGCTAATTGCACTGATAAAGAGAAATAGGGCATTAAGAGGTAGAGAGGGACTGATGAAGATGAAGACCATTTAAATCCATCTCACAGGGTAGGCAATTCCTGCCCAGGATGGAAGAACATGCTCAGATGTCTTCCCCTCCTCCAGTTCCAAGCAGATGAAACCTTTGTTTCCTCTGTTACCTCTGCTGTAGGTCAGGTGCCCAACCAAGCTGCAGTCCTGGCCAACAAGCAACCACAACATGCTGAGCTCTGACAAGATAAAAGCCCTATTTAAGCCAAAAGCATCTAAGTGTCTCTATGGAAAAACAGAATCCAGAACTGAGAAACATCATATAATTCTACTCCTCAAAGCTCTACTAGCTGCACTGGTACACAATGTTCATCTCCCTTCAGCTTCACCTCAGAGGGCCAGTTAGGCAAGCATCCTCCCAGGGATTCAAGACCTTTATGGGGAAAGGAGAGCAGCTGGAAGAGTTGAGTCAAACCAGATGTGAACACACCATCCAGAGAAAACAAAGACCACATTTCTCCTGGTTTCTCTGAGGCAGCAGTGCTGAGGCTGCCTTTCCCTTCTGCTGAGCCATACAAGTCCTCAAAATTATGGCATCCAGGGCACCCAGGTCAGAGCAAGTCCACTTCAGACTGAGGTATCTACACTTACATACCTCCTACTTGCAGTTCCCTGTAACTGTGCAAGCTCTAATGAAAGCTAAGCCTGCCCAAAAAGGCATGTGATGTTTTGCAGGACCTTGGAGAGGAAGCAGCTATTGCATATCCTACCAGATCTGTCTTCAGTATGGAAGCTCCCAAAGGTTACAGCTTCGTTTCCTCAAGTCCAATACCATTGGTTTGTTTTGGTGTCATCACAACCTGAAATGCTGCTTTTGAGGTTGCAAGAAGCTGCTCTGCTATCAGATCACTTGATGCCAGAGACACAGTGACATGAAAAGAAGAGTTTGCTGTACTTCCAGGAAGCTGCACTGCATCTAAACCAGAGGCACACAGGATGCTCCACCTTGCAGGCTCTCCCTCAACAGCTCTGAGCAAGCTCCCATGGGCTGCTTGGCCAGAACATTTTGCCCTGCTCCATGAGGGGGTTATCCCCCCAACTCCAGCACACAAGAGCCAGGACATTATGTTGTAACTGGAATAAGGGCCATGTTTATATAACACTTGGAATTCATTTTTACAGGGAAGGCCAGCCACAAACTGCAGAAACTAAACTTTTCTGAATCTCTTAGCATCCAAGCAGACAAAACAGAACATATTTTCCAAAAATTGGACTGGATTTATGAACCCTGACTCAGTGCATCCCACAGTGTACCAGTGCCTTACACGAGCCTGTCCTCCTCCAGATGCTGGGCTGGTCACTGACCCTCAGCCAAACTCCCAAGCTTGGGAGCTTTTAATAGGACAATTCACATATCAGGCTTCTCAGTTAAGAACAAACTAATCCCGTGGTTTCACAAATCTCCTGCCAGAAGAGATGTCCCAGTAGCATGGTGACTAATAAGTGGACCCACTGCTGAGCAAGCCCCAAGTTCTCCAAAAGCTCAAGTTCCTAACACAAGTTCAGACCGAGCTGGAGTTGGCTTCTGGCAGCAAGAGGAGCACCCTGGCAGGGGCAGCTGCCACAGATCCCACACGCTGCAGGTCAATACGATGCCGGCTGCAAGTCTTCTGCCATGCCTCTTCCCCAGCTGCCTGTTGGAAAGGAGGGAGACCTGCACCTAGAGCCCAGCTCCTCCCAAGGAGCTCCTCCAGATGCTGACTAACAGCAGCACACGGCCTCAATCCAGCGAGTGATTTTAAGAGGTACATTTGCCTGTTTGGGCATTTTTCCAAGCAGTTCACACACTAAGTAACAGACTGAGCCAGTATCTGGCAAGGGAGCACTTGAATGACCACAATACTTTTGTTCACTCTCCTCCTCCACAAAAACTGGTAAATTATGGCCAGGTCACAGCACTCAGAAAGCTGTCTTGTGCAAGAACACGACAGCTTGTCAGAACGACACCCTTTTTCAGCTGAGTAGGGTAGTGCTTGGGATTACCATGACATATGTTTACAGCCACCTCCTTTCAACTCAGGGATCGGACCCTCTGGTTTTCATGCAGCTGCCTGTACATAAGCCACAAACACAACCGAAGCTTAATTCAACACATTGCTGTGCCAATGCCTTGACATTTCAGTTGACACTTTCTCAAGAGACTTCACATCCACACTAACATAACCATCCTCTCCTTCAAGTTTGCTCTGCCATACCAAGGAATCAAGCCATTAGTCTGTCAGACACCTGTCAGTCAAAGCCTGTCCTGTAAGCCCTGCTCAGATGGAGTGACCCATGGCCCCATCAGCTCAGACTTCCACACCTTCCTTCTTTAACATCCTACCTTAACAGCATTGCAGAACTCTGAATCAAGTTAAGGGCTCAAACACTTCCAGTCAAGGACTGATCTTCTCAGACACAGAATCAGGTTCTGCAACTTCCATGCTGGACTGATGTTTTCACAGAAATTATCTGCTGTAACCCCAACATCTCACTCCAAAGCACCTGAGACCATCACGCCTATATAAAAATAAAAATATCATTTGCAACCTCCCAAGCTGAAGGCAGTAAAGCAGCTGAGGGATTACATAGCACTCCGCAGATCAGCTACATTGCCCATGTCTCCCTTCATGAGACTGCAGTCATTACCATTTGCCTTGTTGCTGTTTATTTGGTCTGTTTACAGCCACCCCAGACACTTCTGAAGCTTATTCTCTGAATTCTCACCTAAGTACTCAGAGACCCTTTGCTGCCTGCAGAATTTAAGACCTTTCCTGTGGTTGCACACCACCAGCAGTGATGTACCACTCTGTTGTCAGGCAGCAAATTCCTCTGGGCCACAGGCAAAGAGAAGGATCATCTTTGGCCTTTTCCTCCATCAGTGTTTCACCTCCACTGTTCACCTGTTTGAGATGACCTCAGCACCAAAAAGCAACCTGTGTTTCTATCCCATCTCTTCCTGGTGCTGAATTCACCACCTCTCAGAGCTTCAAACCCAGTACAGCCAAGTCGTGTTTCCTCAAGCAGGCAGCCCTCTCCTAATCCATCCAAAAGGAAGGTCCCCTCTCCTCATCTGCCTGCATCCCCAGTAAGCACCTCCTTCCCTCTAAAAGCAGACTGTTCTAAGCCATGGCTGTAACCACAGTGGTCCAGAGCACTAACAGGACGTCAGCCCAGCACCTAGTGCAGTGCTTTAAGGGAGAGGCAACAAAACACTCAGAAGCTAAATAAACAGGGCAGAAAGCAGTCTGATGCGGCAGGAGCTGACAGCCGAGGAAAAACAACAAGATGAAAGCACTGACAGGCTGCCGAGCAGCAGTACCTGCCAGGAAACCCAGACACCATCATCTTCTAACGAGGAGCACGACCCAAACAAGGGCTGAATCTGCAACAGTACTGAGAAGCTGACCTCGGCTGCTGCTTGAAGTTTAGCTTGGAGAAGCTATGAAGTAGGTCTCTGCCCAGTAAAGGAGGCCAGAACAAACAGCAAAGAGCCTCTGCTGAACCCTGCAGGAAGCCAGGGACCGCAGTGTTTGTTTGCCACCATGATCTAGCAGGCTATGGAAGTGCTATCTTTCTTCCAATAAAACATGTTTTCCTTGAGCGTGTTTTAACAGGACAGTCGATGAACCAGTCACAGCCAGTGGTTACACCAAAGGATGCACAACAAAGCACTGAGGTTAGAAGGATAACAGCCAGCCAGCCAGCATTCGCAGGACAGAAATGATCTGCACCCTCCTCAGGTCTCACCATGCCCAAACACTCTGCCTCATCTGGCAGGAGAAAGCTCTTGGGGACAGTTCTCCTGCACAGTCCCAGCATGCATGGGTCAGCTTTTCACACAGGGCTCCTAGATATGCCAGGAGACAGAGAGCACCCTCATCATGTGGGAGAGGATGAAAGGTCCCCACCATGTCATGGCTTGGTTTCTACACCCACTGAATTCAGAATGAACCACTCTTGGAGTTCTGGATGGACCTAAGCACAGCCACACTTCAGGACCACCAAGCGGCCTCTCCTTGCTTGGTAGTACAACAAAACAGCTACACAGGAAAGTATCTATCCCATTCCCCCTACAGCTGTGAGAACACCATGAGCTCCACCAAAACCACTCATGGAGGCAGCCTGGAGCTTTGGCAGCAATGCAGCTTCTCTGCACAAGAGGACATGCTGCCCATGTGGTTAGGTTGAAAGAAGACCAATTCAAGACTTTTGGGGTCCAAATTCCAGGACCACAGTGATAAAATGGAAAAGAGAAGGGTAGCACAACCTCTCCAGCTCTCTTCTCAGTGAAAAGAGATGTGATGAACACCTCAGAACAAAGGCAGCCTCTAGGGGAGAAAAAAAAAGATCCTTGAGACTGTGAAAACAAAAGCACACACCATACTCAGCCTGGTGGAGAGAGGACACACTCCATGGACAGATCCCACTCTGCCATGGGCACACCACTGTTCTCATAGAGCATGCAAGTCCCCAGCTGAGCTGATTACATGGACAGAGGCACAAGCACCCACAGACATGCAGCCCTGCAAAACCTCTCCCAAGAGAGGCCCACAGGCTTCAATCAGGTCCCTGCAACTCCTCAGCAGGCCACTTCACCCAGCCTCATTGCCCAGCTAGAAGCTGGATTTCACCACACCAGCACCCCTATGACACTGGCAGGTCAGAAAGAAAGCAGTTTTCTACACTGTTGCTGTAGAAGCAAGAGGAATTATTAGCAATAGGAGGCCCACGAACACTGACCTGAAGGTAAAGACATACCTGGTTCTAAACAAGATGCTTTTGCGCATTTCTCAGGCTCCACATGCTATTTGCAGTAGGGAGAATTGCAGACCAACAGTAAAACCAGCCCATAACCAGCACTCTGGACCCAGAATGAACTCTGTTGCTTGAAAGCAACACTGCTGCCCAACTGTATCAACAGCTTTTCATTCTCCAGAGAGGATACCAGACCTTCAACAGGCTACCACAGCTTTAGGAGCTGGAGATGACTCACCAACCATTTGACAGCAGAAATCTGGGTGACTTGTAAATCTGGTTGCCTCAGACAGATTCCACTCAAGCACAGATCCATGCTCACACCACTGGAGGCTCCAGGTCCTTCACTGACACCTTGTGTCAGAAGCAGGAACTGGAGACAACGGGGAGGGCCAGGTAGCTTCCAAGCAATCCCAGCACGAGTGCACAGAACAGGGCCTCTGGCTGAGAAACAACCAAAGCACCTGGACTTCTGGAGCTCAGTGAAAGGATTAAACATGTTATGGCTGCAGGGTTTATGAGAAAGCTTAAGCCAAAACAGCTATCACCGCCCCTCTCAATCCTGGATATGTTTTTCTGCTCTTCTTAAGGCCAGCTCAGGAGCCTGACCACAGACAGCTCATTTGGCTATTTTTGACTCAACAAGAAGCACTAACTTGACTCAGGTTACTTTGTGATCAGACAAGGAAAGACAACAGAGGATCACAAAAGCATTATTTCTTCCTTCCAGCAGTGCTAAGCTGCCAGCCCAATCCTGGAGCACAGAAATCAATCCCGTTGTGCTGCCAGACCGATCCAAGCACAGAAGAGGGAGCAGCATTTCAGACCTGGAAGCAAAGCATCCTCCAAGCAATGTCAATAGCAGTAAGCTTCCAGATACCCGACTCCCAGGGCCAGGCCCAGAATAGTCTTGGTCCTTCAGGATTTCTCCAGGGCCAAGGTGATCACTCACTCCAGGACAGGGATGAGCCGCAGAGCCAGACTTGCAGCAGCAAAGACAAAACAGAGAGTAGAGAAGCATGTATGAGTATTTTATGCCCCAGTACTTATTCTGGCTGCTAACACACCAGCCACTACCTGGATGTAGTGCAGACAAGTACTTGGGAAAGAAAGAATGTGTGTTAGAAGTCTATGGAGCACAGAAATGGGAGAATTGGAACTAAAGGCACAGAGGAAAGAAACAGTCTGACAACAGACCCATGTAAGTGACCAAGAGCAACACTCCTTTGAAGGAAAATACCTCTAAAAAAACACACTAGGCAGGGGCACAGAAAGCCAGGTGGAGGAGGAACAAGGTTGACAGCAAACTTGGAAGAGCCTTCAGGTTCTGAACAAAGCATGACAAGGAGCCATCACCAGAGAGCTGCTGGGGGCAGAACAACAAGAGCATGACAAACACATGGGAAATCCAACCTGACTCATTCCAAATACAGCAAACACCACTCTGAGAGAGAACTAAAAAGGTTAAGAAAGCAAGGAAGTGAGAAAAAAGAAAAGCTCTCAGTACAGAAAGACTCCAAAGAGGAAGTTAAGTGCAGGGAAGGTGATACAGTCACAGTTCAGGGCATGCTGAAACTTGTGACTACCCAGAGAGCAGGAGTAATTCTCACTGCCCTCTTTCAGGCCACAGCAGGAATGACAGTGATTGCTGCAAGCAAAGAGCTGCAAAAAAGAGAAGTGAAAAGGAGCTTCTGTCCTAAGTAAAAACACTCTGGGAAATTTTAAGGTAGAGGCTGGGGCACATCACTGCACTCTGTTCTCATTCTGTTGTTACCCAGAGTGATCAGCTCCAGGCAACTTGCATCCAGGGTTCAACTGGTAAGACATCCATCTACGTACTCAGCGTTAATTAAACACTCAGCAACGATTGTCAATATAAAGCTGACACTTATATATTTTTAGAAGAAAGAATGACCCAATTATAGTTCCACTGACCAAAACAACCAATATCTCTGGATACATGTTTCTAGTCTAGAGTTCAAGAGAGGCCTGGTTTTAATCTTTGTGATTTTTGATCCAGGTTGTAGACACCATTGAGTGAAAACTGTCAAGCAGGTCACCGATCAGAGGAACAGTTTAGCAGCAACTAATTAAAATGATAAACTGGCCACAAGTGATCTCAGAATTCTGGAACAGTTTGGGCTGAAAGGACCTTTAAAGGTTGTCTAGTCCAAACCCTTGCAATGGGCAAGGACACATTCCACTAGACTAGGTGGCTCCTTGAACATTTCCAGGAACAAGGCAGCCACAGCTTCTCTGAGCAACCTGTGCCAGTGTTTCACCACTCCCATTGTAAAAAAATTGAGCATCACAGAGCAAAACCTTCACAGTTCTCCAGGTTTGTACATACTGATCTAGAAAAAAGGATGATGGCTGGGAGCCAGAATTAGCCTTGAAAGAGAACTCAAGATCACTTGCAACAGGTAATTTGGGGGTGAATTTACTCAGATGTGCACTGAATTTTTTCCATCCTTCAGTAACAGCAGGTACTTTCCTAGGTGACCTGATCCCCTTAAAAACTAATCGCGGGTATCAGGGATTGTTAGATTACCTCAGTAACCTTAGTTCTGGCCTTAAAAAGGCTTCTTGCCATTTAGGGAGTGCAGGCACAAAACCAGCGTCACCAGCAATGCCCGACAAAACCCACCGGGTTCCCCACAAGCACAGGGCACGCAGCAGAGCTGCACAGCCACCCCAGGAAAGCCCTGGGAGCCCAAGCTCCCTTAAACCGCTGTATCAGCTGCTGCAATCACACGGCCGGGCTCGCCGGGAAACTGAGTCAGCTGAGGCGGCGCCGGCCGGGACACCCAGCGCGGCCTCAGCCAAGGGGGGAAGAGGGGACAGGGCCTCAGAAACGCCGCTGCCAACTCTTGCCGCCGCCGCCAGACAGTCCCTCGCCTCCCCACAGCCCCCTCACCGCCTCCCCTCAGCCCACAGCGCGGATCTTCCCCTCAGGATGGCGAGGGAAAGGAGGGGGGGGGGTGGTATTCCCGCTCGCTCAGACCCCCCACCACCACTCACCCTCCAGGCTCTCGCACTGCACCAGGTTCACGTAGTCTCCTTGCCGGAGTACCCCCGCCTTAAAGCCGCGAACCAGCCCTTCGAGGTACCCGTTATCCACGTTAAAGTAGAGCTCCGGGAAGCACGACATGGCGGCGGGGACAGGGCGGGAGCGCGGCCGCCGCCGCCGCCTCCTCACGTGACCGCCGCGGGTCACGTGGGAGCCGCCCCTTCCCGGCAGCCCCTGCGCGGGAGCCGCCTGAGGGGACGGGGTGGGGTAAGATGGCGGCCGGGTGGCGGTGATGAACATCGTTCTGTGCGATGTGGAGGCGGCGCAAACACGCGGAATATGTCAAAATTACTTTAAATCAGGGTGGTTTCTGGTGTAAGACCTTTGTAATACTTTCAAGCGTAAGCAGCAGGACCGGAGTGCTAATCGGTGGGACAGGCAGCAGCCAGCATCCCTCACTCAAGGACATCCTGGAGCTGGCAAGCTTTAGGGATGGAGTAAATCAAGATGTTGATGTGTGTGTATGTATATGTTGCTAATTTGGCAAAATACTCTAGGTCTGTGTCTATCTATCTGTCTATCATCTATATCTGTCTATATGTCATATATGTCTATAGTCTGACTATCTGTCATCTATGTCTGTCTATCTGTCTGTCTGCCGTCTTTTAAGATGAGACTGGATGTGGCACTCAGTGCCATGCTCTACTAATCACAGTGATGTTGGATCAAGGGTTGAACTTGATGATCTCTGAGGTCTCTTCCAACCGAGTTGATTCTATGATTTTATGATCTTCATTATCATAATAACAGTCACGCCTGTGGGTCGAAAGGACCCTGCCCAGGTGAAGACCCTCACCCAGAGCACGAGTAGAAGTTACCTGGGCTGTGTGATTTGTATGCTAATTGCTAATCAATCCTAACAGAGAAGCTGTGCTTGGGAAGTTACTGACTCTGAATTTCTGTGTGTAAGTAAGGACTGAAAGTCCAGTGGGGTGCGCTGGGTTTGTGGAGCACCCCTGAGCACTCAGAGGCTCGGGCAGCTCCAAAGTCAACAATCAGTGTCTCTCACTGTGTCATCATTGGCTTGTTGCACACCAGGCAATGAACACGATTTAGTGCTCAGCAGCTGCAGCAGAGCCAAGACACCCCCTGGGGCACCCCGTCCTGCGGAGACACCGCTCACCCAGCCAGGAAAGGCACATTCTGTGTGATGTGGAGGTGCCCTGGACTCTGTCCGCCTGTGTGCAGACACCCTCACCTTGCCACCACCCCCCTCCCCTTGGATCCCCAGCGGACACACCAATCACACCGTTCCCACGCAGAAACGGCTTTTGCAAAGGGCTGGTTTTATTGGAGCAGCAGAGGAGAGACACACAGAGCGGCCCCGCGGGACGGGCGCTAGTTCTTGCCACAGTTGTTGCCGATTTTCCTGCAGTAGCAAACGGCGTTGAAGAAGCGGCAGTAGCAGGTGGCACAGGGGTCGCAGCAGGTCTGCTGGCCAAGGCAGGACTCCAGGAGGCGGACGCAGCGGCGGGGGGAGCGCTCCTCACGGCCCGCGTCCTGCAGCTCCGTGGATGATGCCTGGAGGGCAGAGAGGAGGAAGAAGAAGGGAGGAGTTGGTGCTGGACAACTGTGCCAGCGACAGAGAACTGCATGGGAGAGAGCCAGGAGTGGCTGCAGAAACCTGCCACTGCCAGCAGTGGAGGCTTCTGTTGTGCTCAGGTCCAGGCTCAGCCTGTTGGAAATCACTGCTGAGCCCCGTGGGCTCTCTGCAGGGTTCACTGCCTCACTCGCTGTGGCTCAAGGCTTTGCACACAGTTATTTTGAAGCACAGCCTGGACTTTAGTGAAGGGTGCTATGCCTTCTGCTCAGAGGGACTGAGGGTGGAGCCAGGCAAAATGTGGCACTGCCCCAGTGAGCTCTTGCACTGCAGAGGCTTCTTGGGCTGCGCTTGAGGTTACTTAAATGAATTGCAGGAACACAGGCTTGCACTACCCTCCTTTGTAGGGTGCTGTAGCCCCTGGCAGCTCTGGGCAGCCTCAGCTCATCCCAGCCCTGGCTGCTCCCCACACAATGAACAGATAGTCCCTTCCCAGGCAGCACCACGTTGGGCTCCAAACCCCCCTGGCCCTAGGGGCTGCTGTGGCCCTAGGCTTTCCTGCTCTTTGAGGTGTCTGTAAGAAAGCTCAGGGTTACCTGTGGTTCCAGCACACCACCTCTCCTCACGAGGTCACCATCAGTTTCTTGGACCTCCAGGGCCATCTGCTCAAACCCCAGCCTGGGGAGAGGTCCTGTGAGATACAGAGAGGCTGGTCAAGGAGGCTGCAGGGGGGCCAGCTCCGGTTCTGCTCCCTGTGGTCGTGCATCCCCACAAAAAACCGGCCCTGCTTCCTGTGGGCTGGCAGGCAGCTCTCACCAAGCAGGGCTGGAAAAAGCTGTACTGCTTTGGGGGATCCCCTGCATCTGACTCTGGGCATGGGATCCCCACTTCAGCTTTGGGGCCCTGGCCATTCCAGCAAGCAGCTGGTGAGGATCATTGGAGAGTGGGGGGCCACAGGACTCACCTGCCGGCTCCACAGATACCTCCTTGACTTTCTGCTGCAGGCTGGTGTGGCGGGCTCTGTCCACCCCTTCCGGCCCGCCGCTCGCCTTCTGCAGGTGGCCACAGGTGAGGTCAGCAGTCTTGAGATCCAGGACAGCCTGGATCCCTTGCAGCAGCCCACAGCACAGCAGCAGCACGTTCAGCATGGTCCCGCGGGACAACCTGTGCAGAGGAGACCAGCCGGTGTCAGCTCCCACACTGCTGTCACCCCCCAAGCAGCACTGCAGCAGTGAGGGGCAGCCCCTGCCAGCACAGCCACCACACCAGGCTGTTTGCTCCCTTGGACTTGAGAGCCCTTTTTTGGGCTCCCACACACCTGGGAGCTTCTCGTGGACCCTCCAGAGCTATCGCACGTTCTGTGAGGCACCCCACATGTGGGCACATTCATAATCTCCCCACAGAGAGGGTTGAGCAGCAGGGAATGGACTGAAACTTGATCGATCCTTTGTGCAGCAGTTCAGGGTCACCCTGCCCTACTCATGGCCTTCAGTAGCCACCAGACCATTAAGGTGCATGGGATGTGGCCAAAACACCTGGCATGGCTGCTGCCAGCTCAGCACATGGAAATGCCAGTAGAGGCTGGGCACTGGGCAGGAAGAGAACCACAGCGGGCATGGCTGGGGGAAGAAATGGGCAAGCTGGGCTGGGGGACAGGTTATGAGCTTTGGGAACCTGAAAGGTGTAAAAAGCAGTGAGACTCTTAGGGAGTAAAAGGGGCCAGAAAGGGGTACCACAGTTGCTGCTGTCAGCCAAATCTTGGGAAACCCAGTGCCTGCTGCTTTAGCAACCTTAGGGCTCCAGCCCTGGCTCCAGCAGCCCAGTGCTGGCCACTCCTCCCCATCCCACAAAACCACCCAGCTCTTTGCTGGGAGAGACCCCTCTGTGCCACGGGGAGCCCCACACCCATGGGTGTTGCGCCCCACATGCTCCCAAGACCCTTCCCATGGTAAGCACTGACCTCTCCCAGTGGAGAGGGGGCTTGTCGTTCACTGTTCCACTGAGCCCGCTGGAAGCGCCGCCACCGCTCTGCCTCAATGTCCTCCTCCCCACATGTTTACTGGGATTTATATTGGCTTTTTATTAATTAAGTGCTGTGGCCACATGACTCCACTAACTACCAGGTAGGTGGGATTCTCTGGAAAACGGGCTTTGTCTGGATGGAGAGCGGCTGCCAGGGCAATGAGCGGGAGGGGGGACTCCTGCTCTGCGCCCCACACAGCTGTGGGAGGGACAGCTCCCCACTGCCCCCAAACTCCCAAGTGTTTTGGAAGTGATCCCCTCTGCCCTTACAGACTGCTTCCCTTGCCAGCCATGCCCGAGAAGCACCAAGGCTGCAACATGTCCTAGTTCCTAAATAGAGAATTATCAGGGCTACAGGTTCTTTGCCAAAAACATGTCAGGCTTGACTGATTTTCAAACCTATCCGTATTTCCTGGCAAGCGTCCAGTCATAGTCCAGAGCCCCCAGAAGTCCTCCAGCTTCTGACTATTGGCCATCTGCAGATTCTCCAGGCTCCCATCTCTGCTAGCTGTGTCTCTCATTCACGTCTCCTTTGGAAAACCTGCAGCTCCCCAGAGCCAGGCTCCTTTTGGGAATGCTCGTGGCCTTAAGTGGCTTCAACCCTGCAAGGAAATGGGAGGATAAGACATGACAGGGGTTCAGTGGGCTGTGACGTACCCAGCAAGGGAGGTTGACAGCCTGGGCTGCTCCTAGACTGGGGGGACCACCCAGGCCTCCCAGCAGGTCCCCAGCAGAGCACAAGCCACTGCTCCGGGCTGCAGCTCCAGCCCTGGGACTCTTTGCAGGCCCCTCTGCCCCTCACACATCCCGTCCCAGCATGATCTGGTTCCTGCTGCCTCTGAGGGACAGGCTGAACGAATGTGGGACCAGCGAGAGGCTGGACTGCCGTGTCCATCCCCTCTGGCTGCAGGCGGCTGCTGGAAACTCTCAGCACCCACCTGGGTCCCCCAGTGCACAACACCCAGTGAGGCCCCCCCCTGCACAGCACCACGATGTCTCCAGCACCCACATGCCCGGATGAAGGCTTATCTTGGCTTAGGAGCAGGTTTGGCAGCCCTTCCCATTCCCATCCCCGAGGCCCGCGTGGGTGCCGAGTGCCCCATCCAGCCCCGGCTCCTCCATCCCCATCCCTGGGGGCTCCGGGTCCCCAGTCCGCGCTGCCCCAGACCCCGCTGATGCCACCCCCGCCCAGGCCCTCTGCCCAGCTCATTAGGGCCTGTTTGCAGCTGGCGGGGCTGCGGGCCAGGACTTCTGGGAAGGCATTAGCAGGAACGAGGGCGGCCGCGCTGAGAGCTTTTTAATCTGCGGCAGCAACATCTGCTGTGTGCGCATTGCCATGGCCAGTAACGAGCTAAATGAGGCGGCCGGGCCGCTCGCTGGGCCACTTCCAGGAAAAGAGGGCTCACAGCGAGGGGGAAAGGGTAGCATCTCCACCCCCAGTTCCCAGCACTCAGCACCCCTGGCTCGGTGCTCCCGGCTGCAGGGAGGGTGGGAGCGGGTGATGGAGCAGGGCAGCAACACCACAGAGGGACCCGTGGGCGACCACCCCGGGCAGGAGCACAGAACAGCGGGAGCACATCCCACAGCACCACCCTCGGGAGACAACCCTGGGCTGGGGGCTCTGCCGCTGCCTCTTCTCCTGGAAGCATCCTGAAACAAGAGTGAGGCCGTGAAAGGGTTAACTTAGTTGGTAAAACACCTTGCTCTGCTAAAGCAAGAGAAAAAATGTACTTGATGTTTGCTCTGCCTGTTCTGCTAGAAGAACACAGTAGAATTACTGGTTAATATCTTGTTCTGTTCTGCCTACTGGACCTAATCTTAGAAGAATCAACCTAGTGGTCGTAAATTCAGACAAGGGATACATTTGAATAGGGAAGAATGGCTTTTAGCCAGCAGTTTTTGCAGGCTTCTGTAACCAGGTCACCAACAAAAGAAACCGAGGAGGTCAAAGCGAAGTAGAAGAGCAGATGACCCCCAGAGTGAGGCTGAAGAGCTGAAAGGACCACCCAATGTTGATGCCAAGAGAAGAATCTGGAAAGCTCCGCCCCAAGCCCCGCCTGGACTCCGCCTAGACCCCGCCTGTTATTAATATGTATGAGTAGATGTTGAAATTGTAGGACTATGCATGTTAAGATGATGTAATCATTTATGAAGACTGTATAAATTACTTTGCTTTTCACCGATGCCTTTAGGCAAGTTTGTCCTGTGCAAACTGGCTTGCCTCCAACGTTGTCAATAAATACCTTGCTGCTCAAAGATCCAAAATTCTCTTTGCAGTTCCTTTTATTCGGAGGTTTTTCGGCATCAATCCAGGCAGCCAGGCAGGAGACCTCCATCTGGCTGCATAATCCATCAGAGCTCGGGACCCCCTGGGCATGCCCTGGGTAAGTTTTACTTAGAGGGGCTCCCTTCTCCGGTGGCTTATTGCAGAGGTGGACAAGATCCTGCTGCATGATATAAAAAGGTATTTATTTTGTTCTTTTGTGTAATTTGGCTGCAATTTTCCATAAGACGAAGACGGGACACCGTCTCGCGGGGTGGTAACAGAAAAGGATGCTTTTCCTAACGGGAGGTCGCCCCTAGATCTGGTATGTTCCAGATTTGGTTGTATTTGGACAAATGTTTATTTTGAGGGAACAAAGTTTCTAAGTTTCCTTTTGTTTGTCCTTTTGTTATGAACTCCTGGAGTGTGGCAGCCGTGATAGTGCTTTGTGTTTTATATGTTTCATTTGTCCTTATGTGTTGTCTTGTCTTGTGTTGGAAACAAAATCGTACATTTGAAGTTTTTCTCTATCCTGAACCAGTTATAGAAACATCTTGTTAAGAGTCTTTTTCATGTTTAAGTTACTGTCTGGGAGGTATTTCTGAGCAGTTGACTGGGAGTACACCACATTGCTTCACCTTCATTGAATTGTTAGTTTTGTGTACACTACACTTGTTATTTTGTTTTTCTTGTTTGTTTTCGTACAGGTTATTGTATGTCTGAGGTGTTTTGTCTGCCTTGAAATAAGCAAAACATATTATTGAAGGTATTTTATGGGAGGTGACTTTGAACTGTTGACTGTGAGTGTACCACGTTGCATCCATGATAATTGCTGTGGAACTGTCAGTGGTTCATATATTGCTGATCGACTAACACCCAGACACTGACAATAAGGGAAAACTTAGCAAAGACATAAAGGTAAAAACTCCTCTGTTGTGTATTAAAGCATCGGAAAAATCTTGGAGGTATCCCAGGAGGAAATCTAAGTAAGTTACCTTTTTTGTTTTAAATCAATAACTGGTACCTAAAAGTGATAAATTTGTTTTAGTCATTAGAGCAACTGGTCAACCAGTAAAAGCTTTCTTTTGAAAGCCCTTAAGTATAAAATTGGAAAAACAAATGAGGATACATCAGTTTTTATATTTACCAAATTCACCAAAGACTTTATTGGGCAGAGATTTGCTGGAAAATCTGAAAGCTATGATTAAATTTGAACATGGCAAAATTGAATTAATAACAGCCCTGAGCTTGACTATAAGCTGTGTAAAACCAAATCAGAACAATGAAAACATTAACCCAATTTTAAATCAAGTTTTAGCCCTTAGTTTGGGCTACAGACATACCAGGTAAGTCAAAATGGGCAGCTCCTATTCAAATAGAATTACGGCCAGGAGCAAACCCAGTAATTAGGAGATGATATCCACTGAGAAAATGACTGTACTGTTGTCCCACGCAGTGTCAGCAGCGTTGGAGCAA
>VWZG01000258.1:10214-41054 GCA_013396735.1 Grallaria varia
CGGGGCCCGGGCGGGCCGAGGGGGCGCGGGCGGGCGGCGCGGCGGCGCGGAAGGGCGGCTCCCGGCGCAACGCCTGGGGCAACCAGTCCTACGCTGAGCTCATCAGCCAGGCCATCGAGAGCGCCCCTGAGAAGCGGCTCACGCTGGCGCAGATCTACGAGTGGATGGTGCGCTCCGTCCCCTACTTCAAGGACAAGGGCGACAGCAACAGCTCCGCCGGCTGGAAGGTGAGGGACGGGCCGGGGGTGGCGGGGCCGGGCCGGGCGGGCAGGAGGCGCCTCCCCGGTGCCCCTCACCTGTCGGTGCCGCCCGGCCGCGGGTCGGCTCTGCCCAAAGCCCGAGGGACGGGCACGGCGAGGCCGCTCTTTGCCTTTGGGAGCTGTTGAGGGGCCGTGTCGGAGTTTCTTTGCCTCGGCCGAAGGGTTTTTAATCGCGAGGCTGCAGCGCTTCGTCACGTGACGGCGCTAAAGCTCAGTATAAATAACTGTGTCATCGCAGGCGTGCTCGGCGTTCGGGAGGCTCCCTGCGGACAGGGGGCTGCGTCCCGGAGTCCTGCAGTGGCCGGGAGCATCTGCTGGAGTCTGGAGAAGGGAAAGCAATGTTCTGCTCCGAAGGCTCAGCGCGGTCTGCGCCTCTCGCTGTGGATACAGGCGTGTGCTGAGTTCTATTAAAGGCTGAAGGCCGTTTCAGACCTCTGCAGGTGTTCCCGTTCTCTTTAGTCAAACGAACGCCGTCAAAGAGAAAGGGAAATATGAGAGCTGCCTTGCGAAACAGCCCCTGAGCCCGTCCTGGTGTGCCGCGGTGGATGCCATGGTGACTGGAGCCTAAACAGCTCGATCTGCTGCTCTCAGCCAGCCTGGATTGACGCTCTTGTTTGCGGTGGTAGCAGCTCGTCCACGCTGCAGCTCCCTGGGAGCTTGAGCCAGCGTGGTTTGGAGCTTCCCTGACCCCAGCCATGCTCCTCTGCTTGTGTGAGTGAGCAGTAAGTCAGCACAGAGAGTTAATTTTGGACAACAACAAAAAATAACTAAAAAAGGGTGTTTCTGATAGGTTGGCTTTCAGGTGGCTCAGCTCTCTGAAGGGGTTCACCACATGATTGCCGGAGTGCAGGTGTTTTGCTCGAGTGGGTGGAAGGGTGTAGAAGTGGGTAGAAGCAGCTGTCACAGCTTACACCAGCACAGGTCAATACGGAACTTTTCACCTTTGCTGTTTATCTATCTCACTGACAGTTCCCTGGAGAGTGCATATAGTTTGACTAAAAGGGATTATTTTCTTTTTCTCCTGTGCATAAGTTGAATTCTCCTTATTAAGTTCTGATTTTAGACAGTGCTTCGGTGCATTCCCTTTCTCTTTGGGTGGTTTCTTACTGGAAGATAATTCTTGCTTTCTCAGGCTGGAGATGCTGTCCTGGCCCTGCTGCTCCTGTGTGCACTCGCATTATTTTGACAGTGTATGGGACTGGTGCATGTTCTTCTCAGGAAGCTGTCTCTGTCTGCCTGGCAGTAGTGCCTGAGAGTTCAGTGTGGCTTCTGAAATGCTCCCCAGATACCGTGGTGAGGCAGGAATATAGTGAAGTGTCCTGCTGGACTGGAGCCTGGAATGGGTAGACTTCTGGCTCAATTCAGTGTGGCTGTTCTTTTGTTACGTTTAGTCATGTGTAGCAGGTCCATCAGTCTTTGGTTTTACTCTGTTTTAATCATGTGTCACTTTTGGGACATGTCCAGGTAGATGTGAATTGCAGAAGTTTTCTGTGAGAACTTGTGGACGCATGAGAGCAAGGTCCCTGCTAAGATGCTGTTGCAGCTGTTTTGTGATTGACTTTTCTGTGTGAAATGTGTTTGTGGGGTTTCGGCATAGAATGGATTAACTCTGGGCATTAAAAGGGCAAGAGAAAGAAATTTCCTGCCAAGAAAGATGAGGGAGGGCAGAACAAGAGCTACTGTGGTGGGAGTCAGGCTGTCTTATGATTAGGACATTTTAAAGCCCTCGACTTTAACCAGCAAACAGAAAACCATGATAGAAATACAATTGAAACTCTTGAAATGCCAGGGAAAATTCTCATTAAAACTTGCTTTAGTTTTTAACAAACATTTTCAAAGTTTGAGTTGGTCTGTAGGGGCTATGTGGTTAATCTTACATGCCCAGGAGGGACAGGGGGTGCTGTGGTGTTCCCGCTGTTCCATTTTCCTCCCTGCTCACTCTCCAAATCCTGTTGGCAGAGCTTGGCAGGATGTGTGCCCCATCACGTGTGACCACAGAACTGACTTCTAGTCCTTCTTTGTGTTAACACACAGTTATATAGGTTTGCAAGAGGCTTTATTTGTTTTACTGACTTCACTGTTTGCATCAAGATGCCTTAGACAAGGCAGGTCAGGCATTTACAGTTTTACAGATACGGAGTCAGTCAAATCAGTTCAAGTTGACTTTTGTACACTTTTGTACATTAATAGGTGCATATTTAAGACAGGCTGAATAAACGAAAGAGGTCTCTTCAGCTGAGGAATGGACCTGTCTGGCTTTTTGGTTTTACTCTTCCTTGTTATTTTTCATAGCTGTGAAGCTCTACTCTTTTTTTTTTTTTTTTCAAATCTGTAGACTAAAAATCTTCTTGAGTTGTCTTAGCTTTAGTGATTTCTCAGTTTTGAACTGATTGAGTTTGGATGAAGGAAGTTAATGTGGAGATGCTGCTAAAGGCTGATGTAGCATTTTGATGCTTTTTAAGATGGTGGTACAGCTCTAGGGTTTTGGCATTTCTACCTAGTTTGGTCAAAGTCATACTGATAATATGTCCTATTTGTATGCAGCACAGTTCTAATTGAGATTTTTGAGTGAATAATTAAAAGAAATGTGTCTTTAAAAACTTTTAATCTACTTTAGTTAACATAAACCCCATAAGCTCATTGTTGCTTCATAATTAATTTACAGCTGTCCTACTCCACTATACAATTGGGGGAAATACAGCTGTTACAGACTGCCAGGGTGTAACCTCCATGAAATCCGGAAGAATCCGTGTTTTCGAGGAAGATGGTGTTTGCTGTTCTTGAAGTGCTTTGAGCACCTTGTAAAGGGCAGATTTGCTGTGTGTGCAGTCTGTCCTTCCCCTGCAGTAATTCAGAGGAGGTTAAGAATTAACCAGCCTGAAAGGCACAACTGTCCTTGTAGGGGTGTGTTGCAGGGCTTCTTTGTAATCCTCCCCTTGGTGCTCTGCAAACTATTCTGTTTTGAGATTACTTGGAAGAGGAAGGTGTTGAGAGTTTGGAATAAAATTGAGGTGCGTAAACCCTGCAGAAGCAGTTTGCACTGATTGTCACATCCATGAGTATGAGCAAGTTTGGCTCAGTGAGGAACAATATTAAGAACTCATCTTTTTTAGTGAAACAAACTGTGTGTTCTCCCAAAGCTTTTGTCTTTTCCTTTGAGGGAAGGGAACAAACTTAGTACTTAACTGAAGCAAAAATAAGATGCAACACAAAGGAAAGAACAAATGATTCTGCACTATTGCATTAGTTATGGAAGCTTCATCCTTGTACTTCCCATTCACTTCAATTCAGATGCGTGCATGTATATACACCTACGTATGTGTAACGTATCTTTATGTGCATACTTATGTGCAACAGCTCGAGTAGCTGTGTTACAAATTAAAAATTACCGAATGTTTGTTTGAAACAGAAAGTGTCATCCATGTGGAAAGTTGTCTAGCTTAACCTTTATTAGACGGGGCAGCATTTTCCTGAAAAACCTTCAATTCCAGGCTTGTATTATGTGCATATTGCACGTAGCTGATATTAAGCATTGACCAGATGGGTCAGGAGACCTGGCTGAGGGCTCAGTCACAGTGTCACTTGGCTGGCTTTCAGTGCCACAGTGCTGGCTGTGAAGGTTCCCAGCCTCTCTCAGAGCTGAGGATATTTGATCTCCAGGCAGAGCATGTGCAGAGCTCTGTCAGGTTGGAGCAGCTGCTCATCCTGTGGCCCTCTGAATCTCCTCCATGAAAGAAAAGAGGCCAACAGACAAAAGCAAGCCCGTTCATCTGCACTGTTTCTGCTGTGCTACAGCTGGCAAATTCTACCAGGCTATCTTTATGTAAGAAATTATGTGAGTACTTGTTTTGGTAAAGTTGAGAAGTTTATTGTTGGTATGTTAACTACCATTCAGACAGTGTTTGGGGATTTTTCTGTAGTCAGATCAGCAAATAAGCAATGATCACTTCCTAAAGTAGTCACACTAGCTGTTTCCTTATATCTGCTGGAGTGTCCCCATGTCCTTTAAGATTTTTTTGGCTCAGATTTGTCAGAACCTTAGCTTCTTCACTTGAACAGCTAAGGGCCCAAATCACTATCAGGAGAGCTTTCTTTAATTTCACTAAGAAACCCTTTACCTGAAGAGGAACATCTGGTGGTGCTTTGACATTTGGTAATGATAATTTCAAGATCACAGGATTACAGAATGGTTTGGCTTGGAAAGGACCTTAAAGATCATCTTGCTCCAATCCCCCCCACCATGGGCAGGGACACCTTCCACTAGACAAAGCCTCGTCCAGCTTGGCTTTGACCATAAACCAAAAGGAAACATAAAACTTAAGCTCAACATCTTGGCTCTGAACAATTCTGTCCAGCCTTCAGCCTTGTGTGGGCTTGAGCATAGGGGAGGCTCAATCTGGGGATGTCTCTGCTGCACAGAGACATCGACCTCGGTCTGTGAAGAAAGAAGGCAACTTTCTGTGACTGTGCTGAGAAAGCCCATAGTGTTTATTCCTGAGTTCACATGTCTGAAAGGATATAATTCCACACTAAATCTTCTGACATTAAAAATGAAGAATTATGCATTGTAAATGGAATGGTGGTAGTGATGTCATTGCTGTCATCATTGGTACCTAATTTAATTCCAGTTAGTCTTTAATTGTGTTGTAGGTGCTGCTTCCTATTAAGTTTGGTTTGTTTTGGTTTCTTGGAAGTTGCTGTCCTGCAAAGGGGAGGGAGGGTCTGGCTGTTTGAATCCAGTGGAGCTGGGGGTGGGTGGAAACTGCTGGACTCTTGCCATTACCTCATGTGGCCCCAAATGCATTCCTGTGGTGGTAGTGATGTGCTCAGTCCTGGCAGCAGGGAGATGTTTTCTGTCCCAGCTGCTGACTGCCTGGCTGGGGTTCCTTAAAGCAGAGGGGGTGTAACAAACAGAAGCCCAGTGATGGTTGTTCAGGTGCTGTACTGAAGGGTCCAGCAAGGAAACCTGAGGAGCACGGGTGGCTGTTGACATTAACTGGCCCCTTCTTACAAGCCCTGAAGAATTACGAAGTACAAGATTTATAGGTTTGTAGCCTTGTTGAGTATAGTTATCCCCCTTAAAAGTAGGAAAGAGCCTGTCTTTTAGTGAAAATCCTTCTGCCTCATGCAGTGCCAGTCAAATTACTTTAAGATTTTGTAGCTATTCCTTCCTACTCCCTGCCAGCTTGTTCTGGAAAGCTGCTTTGCTGAAAGATTATTCCCTGCAGCACATCTGAATTTTCCAGGCAGTCCTCAGAGATGGCTGCTGGTATTACTTGTTCCAACAAGTTTCTTCAGCTCTATCTAATCCTGAACAGCTTTTTTTGTATATGCCTGCCTTTCTTGTGAACGTTGCCTCAGTCTTTGGCTTTTAGAGAGCTATGATCATCTATCTGCTGGCCTCCCACAGAAAGATTACAGAAAGGAGAATGTTCTTCCTAAGACAGAGATCCCAGTGTGCTGAGCTTGACGTCTGTGCTCATGTGTGTCTTCTGGAAGGGGATTGCTGGGAAGTGTTATGACTCTCTGGCTCTGGAGCAGTTGTTTATTTGCTGGTGTAAAATCTCTACAAGGAAGACTTTTTCCTGAAGCCCTTGGAGCCAAGTGGCCGGGTGAGTGCTGAGACAGGCACTGACAAATACAGCAGGCGGAGCGTCCTCCCCTCGCAGCCTCCCGGGAATGCCATGGCAAAGGATAATTCGGCACAATTACAGGCCCGGCTGTGGAACATGGCCCTGCACTGGGATGAGACCATGTTCTTTGTATGCCTCCAAGGCAGTGAGAGTCTATTACAGGCAGCTGCTGTGATTGCATATCTTGGCACTTTTTTTTTTTCCTGTCACTCATTCTTGAGAGACACTTTTTGTTAATAGCTTGGGTGCTTCTGTGGTCTGTAGCATAGACTTGACTGTGCCTGGGAGAATGGCCAGGAAGGGATGGAAGCCACTGTGTCTCCTGGAAGGATAGCTACTGTGTCTTGTGCCTTTCTCAGCATAGCTTGTGCTTGACCCCAAATGCTCTGCTAGCACAGGCCGTGCAGTGCTGCTGCGTGGACAAGCTCTGCCAGGCAGGGCACAGGAGCCTCCTTCTGCTCTGCCACATCGGTGCTTAGAACAAGGTATGTCACAGGAGACTGAGTTTAAGCTCTCATCTTTAGCGTGAGGAGCCTTAAAGACTGGGCAAACCATCCTGAATGTTCTGACCTGCTCAGAGTCAAACTTCAGTTTTATGGTAGATAACCTCATCCTCACCTACAAAGCTGTGTAGTCCCCTAGAAAGGCTGTCGCTGGCCTTCAACCTTCTGTATTCACTTCACTTGAGCATTTTCTGTGGTATCCTTGCGATCACGGCAGTTGTCCAGAAGGCTGATTGGGCAGGATAGTTCCTTGATTGTACTCCAGCTCCTGTGGCTAATTCCCTGTCCTGAGACCAAAGCACACTCTGGTGCTGGGCAGAATCTGCAGCAGCACTGGTTGTGTGGGGGCAGACCTGATATGATGCTGAGAAGTGGTCCTGTCCTTTAAATGCAACTAGGTGTTTTTATCAAAGATGATTTGGTGTTGTGATAATTGAGAGTTAGAGAACAGTTTGTATATGCTGCTAGGTACACTTCTGTGGCTAGTCCGTTTATCTTAGTTTGTACACACAGTAGGTGATACCTAGTGAATGATCTACCCTTCAGTGTACGAGAAATATCTCTAGTCAAACTAATTTTTTGCATACTATCTATCCTTAATTTCAGACTGGTTTTGTCTGAATGTGGTTTACAGGAATCATGTGATCTGTGATGGATTTAGAGACACAGGCTGGCTTTTTTTTTACAGCAATACTTTAATGTACAGGCATAAGCGCCACTGTAAGATACCTGAATAAATAGCAATAACCCACCCCTAACTAGTGGTTGAAGAGGTTTCTAAGGATTTGAAGGATTCCTGCCTGTGCCTCTTCCTTCAGGTCATGTTTCCTTATGATCAAAGAGTTGCAGAGTCAAGACTGTGTGTTTTGCAGGTGCTCAGACTAACTGGGATCCTCCCACACTGCTGAAGTTGAGCATCAGAAGTTAATGTCATCTATATGTTTCTGCTTTGAGTTGCTTAACATCAAGAAAGGAAACATGTCAGGGTTGCCTGGGTGACTAAACTCTGTCATTTCCTCTCTTGTCAGGTTTGACTTGCAGTTCTGTGATTATTTTAGCATAATTGATTTGTCCCTGGCTTTCTCAATGAGGTTTGAGGGTGCCCTCCATATGTTAGGTGTGTGTGAAATAATTCCAGCAGGTGCACTCTTGTGCTGTCTTACAGCACCCAGGCTGGTAGGTGGGTTGATTCTGTTGTGTTTTGGGACACTCTGGGCTCAGCTCTGCAGTTTGCTCTGCCTCCAACCACACATTCTGTTCTTTTCCTTAGTTTTCAGTGCTTGAACCCCCCAGTAAGGCAGTTCAGAAAGCAGGCAGAGACAGGTAGGAAAAGCAGTTTTCAAGGAAGGATAGGGCTGCTTTTCGTTTGGGTTTTCACTCTGAACTAGCTCATGGGGTCACAGGTGCTTCTGTTATGGAAGGAGGAGAGTTTAAAGAGGAGGAAGGAAGGAGTGGTACAGCAATTATCTTTTTTTGTAGAGCTCTGAACCATTATGTCAGTTGAGCAGTAACATGTAAAAGCACTTCAAGACTGTTTCATAAAAGGTACCACCCTTCACTTATCTGTGTTGCTGTGAATCGTAGTCTTATTCCAGTCTGTCTTTTTTCAAGCCCCTTTTCTGCCAGAAAAATGGAAAATCAGTAACTAAAATTGTCCTTTAGGATACTCTAAGTGATGCTAATTTTCTTGGAAGTTTGTGTTGCTGAATTGCTTGCACCAGTGCAGTGTGCTTTTGCTGACACAGCAGTTAAAGCCTGACTGTAGACATGCATGAGAAGAAAACAGGTCTTTCCTGACAGAATTGGATGTTATCATGAATTCACAGGCTACTAAATGAAGAATTAATGACAACTGAATTATTCTAATTGGTGCAGCAGCTTGCATTCAACTTTATGCACATTTACCTGGGAAAAGAGGTGGGATTCTTTGGAAATGAAGTCTAAATTACTTCTTTCAAGACTTGAAGGAAAAGAAAGCTTTGTTTCGAGAGGATGGCAAAATAATAAAGCTGTGAGAGCACTGACACATGTTCCATCAGGCCCTGGCTCTGCAGTAACTCTCCAAGTAAGAACATACGTATTCTTTGATACTGGTTACAACAAGCAGCCAGTCTTCTCCAAAACCTCAACAGCCAAAGGTTAAAAGGAAAGCTAAGCCACAGTAATTCTCACATCTCCTTCTCTACCCATGAAAACTTTCCACTTTGCCTGAATTGTTTATCTATGTCTACTTTGTTCTAGGACAGTACTTTTGGTGAGGTGGCCAAAATTAGCATGGTGAGGACTTTTCCAAGAGGAAAAGGGTGGGGAGAGGGAAAGCAGCAGACAGGAAGGAACTGTATTGAGAGTTGGTGGAAAAGAATGATAAAAGCACAGTTAATTTGTTCAGAATTAAGAGAGTAGTCATGAAAGCTGAAGGCTGTTATATAACTTCCAGTTTATATGAAGATGTTGCTCTTGGACTACTGTTGTGCTACCAGTGCAACACCTTTTAATGACCTGTAATTTGACCATCTGAGCAGATTTAGTGCAAATATCAAAAAAATGCACAACACAGGCCTCGAGGGGAGTTTATGGAGGATCTGTCCAAACAATGAGACTGTTGCTGAGGAGTTTATCAGTTGCAGGATGAAAATTCAGTTTTATGATGGTGTTACAGATATGTTAGGTTGCAGTTTTCAGCAAAGCTAAAACGGAAGAAGGAAGCTGGGAGAAGCAAGGAATGTGTGTTTTGCCAAGCAGAAAGATGGGAGAGGCTAAAACTGGCATGTACTGTGTGGGAGTGCAGTATCTACTGAACATCTTACCCTGTCAGAAACACACACTGAGGAAAGTGCCCTGCCTCCCTGCAGAGGGAGGCTGGCAGTCTCCAGGGTTACTAGGAGTCTTGTTCCTCAAAGTTTCTCTCTTGTTTCTCTGGTTTTGGGGTGGGGATGGTAATGGGTCTACTGAATTAGAAGTGTTTTGCCATTTCTCTTTGCTCACTGCTGTGCTGTGCTTAAATCTGACTGAAAGCTGGCCATATGAACATTAAAAACTTCAGCCAGGCTTATGCTGGGTAATGGGGTTGACATAAGGGTGGGAAGAGCATTAACTCAAACTCAGGCTCGTGTTGAAATTGCAAGCTGTGTTCAAGAATTTGCTTGCTTATGTGATACACTTACCCTTTGCAGATTCTGGATGGCCTTTGAAGATCTCGTGTTAGTATTTTGCTAGTTGAAAGCTGCTAGTTGTCATGGTAGTTTCACCCTTGGTATTGCAGTGAGACGTGGCACTGCTTGCTAGTGCTGGCAAGCATGTTCAAACAGCAATAGCAGGTTATTATGGGTAATATAATATAATAAAGTTTGTTTTCACTTTCTTCTCTAGATTCTGTCTGAATGCGTTTATGCTTGTGAGATTTCTCCATGAGAGGTTTGTCAGCTGTCAGGTCCTCACAACTTGTGGTTTTTATATTTGTTTTCTTTCAGAATTCTATTCGACATAACCTGTCCCTGCACAGCAAGTTTATTAAAGTCCATAATGAAGCCACAGGGAAGAGCTCCTGGTGGATGCTCAATCCTGAGGGTGGTAAAAGTGGAAAAGCACCCAGAAGAAGAGCTGCCTCCATGGACAACAGCAGCAAACTTGCAAAAGTCAGAGGTAAAACATCCAGGAAGAAGCCTCCTCTCCAGTCTGCAGCAGAATCCTCTGCTGACAGTCCTGGCTCCCAATTTCCTAAGTGGCCTGGGAGCCCGTCCTCAAGAAGCAACGAGGACTCTGACGTGTGGAACACCTTTCGGCCTCGAACCAGTTCCAATGCAAGCACCATCAGTGCCAGGCTTTCTCCTATCCTGACGGAGCAGGATGACCTCCACGATGAAGAGCTGCTTCCTTCTCTGGTGTACTCCAGCGCATCCAGCAACGTTCCACCGACTGTGACCGAGGAGCTTGAGCTCATCGATGGGTTAAATTTGATGTCTCCTGGCTCATCGGTGCTATCTACCCAGCAATCTGCCTCGAGTGGTCAGATCCAGAGAGATTCCAGCTTTTCCATGCAGGGCCCAAATGCAGCTGGTCAGACTTTTGGCAATTCCCTGTTTAACCCTGTTGATATTTCACTGCAAAGTTCTGTCAGCCATTTCTCTGCCCCTCAGACCTTGGAAGCTCTTCTGACACCCAGCTCTCCGCCTCCAAGGGATGTTATGATGACTCAGGTGGATCCAGTTCTCCCACAGACTGGTAACAGGATGAGCAGCCGAACTCTTCTGCTTCTGGGTGGACAAGCTGCCCAGAGTAAGATGAGCTCAGGCAATCCACGAGGAAAGCCTGCAGAGCAGCAGGCAGAACCAGTTGGTGCCAGTGTTTTGCCATCAACACTTCCCATAGTAACATCTCCTCAAAACACTGCCAGCATGAGCAGTTTGAAGGCTCCAGTTTCTGCAACAACTGCCCAGTCAGTCCAGCTGGGCAGTCCAGTGCTTCTTTCATCGGCTAGCCCTGCTCCCTTGGGATTGAACCAGGACAGGCTGCCCACTGACCTGGACATTGACATGTACATGGAGAACCTTGAATGTGATATGGATTACATAATCAACAGCGAACTCATGGATGGAGAAGGACTGGACTTTAATTTTGAACCCATTCTGCCTACTCCCAGCTATCCCAGCACCTCGCAGGCCTCCAACCACACCTGGGTACCAAGTTAACTTCAGGAGCACAAAAGGTAGGTAAGACAGTTGTGTAAAATGCTACAGCTCTATAGCCCTCTAGGATTGTTCCTGTGCCCAACTCTGCAGCAGTTAAAGGTGCCTCTCTGGAAGTGCAGGTGCTCTTTGAGTAAAGAGCTTTTGGAAGAGCCACACTCCCCTTTAAAAGGAGAAAAAGCTGTGTAAAGGTAGGTGGATTTAACTTCCCAGGTAATCAGCTCCTATTTAAAGTAGAACAGCAACCTGAATGAAACTCTTATTGTCTCCTGTCCCCCAAGATGTCTGCACCACAGGACATTGGTCTCTGCCAGGCAATGCCTACAGCTCTGCAGTTGACATGTGCTGATTCCGTAACTAAAGATGTGGTCCTCTATGTATAGAACAGTTGAACTAAGCCAAGCACAAGCTGTGTTTCCATCCAGGTTATTATTATCCTTGAAAACTTTTCTAGTATGTGCAGAAGCAAAGCATGCCTGTGTCATGACTGCCTGCATTGCTCTGTGTGTAGCAGGACACAGTCCCTCTGTTTTCACACCTTCTGTCCTGCCCTTATCTGGGATAGTGTCTCTAAAGTCTGGTAAGCTGCTGCTTCATCATTAACTGCTGAGTTGCTTATGTACCCATTATTGGAATGGGAATCAGGAGTCTGTGGTGTGGATGGAGATGGAAGGAAGGATGTGCTTGTGTTGTCCCAGGCACAGCAAAGCTGCCTCTTCAACAATTTGTCATATTTGCACAAGTAGAGTCAGTTTTGCAAATAGTGTATATGGGAACCAGAGTTAAAAATACCCTCTTTTCTAAGGGTGTGACACTGATTTGAAGCATTTTGACCACTGAAGCAGTAGAAGAATTAGGGAACTGGAGCTGAAGCTGGAGCTTGGTTAGCTAACAGAAAATGGACAGACCGAAGCATGGGCTGAATATTGGTTGGAGTGCAAGCCTCGCCAAGAATATTTCCTTTTTAGGAGGCAAATAAGGTTTGTTAGTGTTGCAAATTCAGCCCCTAATACTGTCTAACTGAGAAGGCAGAAGTAAGGGCAGATTGCAGATACTGCTTCATTTGTGGGAAACCCTTGAGCTTCAAAATCATGGAGGCCAAAATTATCATCTGCTTGGCCTTAATCCTCTTTCCTAGGCATCTAGGTAGCTTGGAGGTAGTTTGGACTAGGTGACCTCTGGGGGCCCTTTGAAGCCTTAAATTTCCTGGTGATTCCTGCTGCTGTTCGTGCTGGAGAGCAGATAGTAAGTGAAATATTTTTCTGGTCTGCCAGTACAGCCATTCTGGCCAAGTGTCTGGGGTCTAGATGAAGTGCTGTCCTTTGAGCTGGTGTTACTTAAACCACACGAACATGTTGATACACCACTGTATGTTGTTTTTTTAAACACAGTTTTTCTCCCACTTATTCCAAGTCACATCCCACTGCTTAGGATTTCATTTATCAGTAACACTCTTCTGTCTGTACCTAGAGGAGGAGTGAGGTCTGGAACAAGTTCTGAAGCACTATTGTGTTTGGGCAGAGAGCGTAGCTCCCACGTGCCCCTCGATGCTCTGCTCGCAGCAGTGCTGCACTGGGAGGAGAGGTGACACCCTGTTCAGTGGGCTTTGCTTCGAGCCTTTGACTCTGTCCTTAGATTGTTTGCCTTTTCTGAGCTTTGCAAAGCTTTTCCTTGTAGCCTGTGTGCCAGCACCCATGGAGTGGGCTGAAGGTGAACTTCTTCCCCAAAGGAGAGCAAGTGTTGTGAACAATGCTGCCAAGACAGAGAGGTGGATCAGGTTGCTAACGAAGGGGGAACAGGGCACGTGTGGAGAGAAATAGGAGTGTTCCTGGGAAAAGAAGGCAGAATATTTTCTCTAATTTATGGGTTCTGAAACAAAGCAAACTGCACGCAGCATTGTCTGTGAGGAGGTCAGGACTGTGTCATCTCTCCCTTATTGCAGTGAGTTCCTGGGGTCTCTTTGGAAATCACTGTTCGGGGAAAGCATGTATTGCTCTGGCATGGCAGGCTCTTTTCTGTTCACATCCGTACTATAAATGTGTTTTCTCCATGTTAAATTCACATTGGCAAAAGCTACTCTAAGTGATCGCTAACCTAAAGTTTTCCTGAGTAGTTCCTGTGGGCTGAACTAGTTGCCTTTTGGGTCACTTATTGATACAGTGAGGGAAAACTGCTCATCAATAAATGGCAGCAGTCACCCTGATTTGAATAGCTGGAATGAAACTGAACTGGGGACATATTTCTCTTTGTAGGCAAGAGAAGATCTTTAGGAGTAAATGTTTATTCTCTCCTGCACCTGGGAGGACGTGAACTAGCTGGTGTTACCTGTGGTACTCAAAACTCCCATGACTTTATCCCCTTCTTGCAAGTTAAATGTCAAAGAGCTTGTCCACAGCTTCACCCGAAGTCTGTTTGAACTCTGCCTGTGTCTCTTTACTTGGAGATTAGAGATCAAACATTGAAACTCTGCCCAGAAGCAATGCAACACTCACAAACCAAGCTGTTCACTGCAGAAGGAGAAAGTCAGCATGTGAACGCTTTCCTTGGGTAGGAAAACATAAATTCTACAATTTCTGTTGTCTGGTATCTCCACTGTAAACCTGTCATTCACTGGATAAGGCACTAGATATACAAAGCCAGAGTGATTTATGAGAGCCTTAATGAGAAAGATCAAGGGAAAAGAGTAGCTACAGCTGGAATTAGACCATGGCATGCAGGTGCTCAGACATTGGCAACCCCTCCTGCCTTCAGCACTTACTGTAAGAGCCCTCCATTCCAGTCATGAGCAGTGTGGGTGCCCACTCTGCTGCCTCTGAGCGACTCAGGGACTTTGGGTTTTTCTTGCTGTGTTCTATGTAATTCCCTTTGGTTCAAACACTGGATTTTTGTTGGCCAGAACAATAATAAATAAATAAACAAACCCCTCATCAACTTCTAATTGCCCAAACTAGCCTGTTGCTCTGGCTTCTAAGTTACTGTCTTGTCTTGTTCAGGGCTGATTCCCTCTTGTAGTTTTTTTTCCCTTTTCACAAGTTCATTTCATACTTATTATTACTGAATGCAGCTGAGGGGGTGCCCTACATTTTTCTTGCTATTTTGCCTTCCAAAGTGGATCACAGACTCACAGTGAAGGTTTTGTGTCAGGGTCTTAAATCTGCTTAGGCATATTCCAAGGCTTGTTTGAACGAGTTGTGACAGCTTTATTGGGCAAGGCAGACGACCTGAGCTGGGGTCTTCAGACTTTTGGGGGATTGAGATATCTAAAAATGTTTAATTACTTGTAGATAGATACAGGACTTCTTTAATGGGTGAGCATAAGCAGTTTGTATGTGATTTCTAAAAGTCTGTTTTTTAGTCTTTTCCCTACCAATTGATTTTCATGTTTGTTTAAGGTGAAGAGTAATCTTACTCTTCCTTGCTGCTTTCCTGCAATGCCCCTGGTGTTAGCCACGTCCTTCTTTAAGCTTCCTTACCTTGCAGAGCTTTGTTGGTGTTGTCAGCTTACAAGAGGAGTGCTTACTTTTACCTTTGTGATTTGGTTTTGTCTTTGTGTCAGTCATACTCTGAAGATTTGAAATGAGCAGTTGCATCCTCCGCTTGACTCTGTTGTTCAAGGCCTCTTGTGGTCAATGTTCTGTAGGGGCAGATTGATAGTAATTAACTCCTTATCTATGCACGTAGGATTCTCACTGAAGCTGAGATCTAACCAGTCACTTTTTTTCTTCTTCCTAGTGTCCTTCAGGTTTGGAACATTGGGTTCTGACTTCACTTCCCACCCCGGCAGAGAAAAGAATGGAGCACGTTGGATTCAGTTTCCCTGCACGTCATGCCTTGGGCAGAAAGGGCTGCCCATCTGGGAAGAAGGGGCAACCTGCATCTGGCTGCAACAGGAAGAGTTTAAAAATAATAATCCTGTTATGTGCCATGGCTCTTCCTACAAACCTGACCCTGCCTTAGACCATCTGGAGAAGCCCATGTCCAAAGAGGAGCCCTGGTAAAAACCTCGGCCAGAAGGCTCTGTGCCAGGCAATAGTGTGTTCCTGTGTGATGAGTTGGGTTTGCTGGAGGAATCTCTCACTGGCTGTCCTCTCTCTGCTATGGCAGAAAGTCTCCCAGTGCCTCGGACTGGTGGAGGGCTGGCTCTGCTCTCGCTTGGCTTGCCCATGGGGCAAAGTAGTTGGACTTTGTGATTAAGCCACCAGATGTGCACTTGGTATCCCACAGACTCACAGAGGAATTGGAGGGATTATGTTGGTGGAAGCCCCGTGGGAGAAGGGTGTGCTGTTTCAGGGGTTGGTTTCGTGTGCCCATCACGGGAACATCCATCATTGTTCTGCAGGGAAGGGTGGTTGTGCTGTAGAAGGCTTCCTGTTGTCCACCTGGGTGGAACAGGAGGACACTGAGGTTTTTCACTGTGCCAACTGAGCCCCATTGAATCAGAAGCATGTTTTGAGAAGTCCCTATGCTGTTCTCAGCACTTCCCTGATACACCAGGCTGCTGTAAAATAAGCACAGGTGCTAGTAGCTGTTTCTGGGACCTAAGAACATCATTTTGGGTTTGTTTTTTGATCTGTCTTGCTACAGCAGCGAAATGGAAAGCCTGGGTGTGGCCTTAACAGAGCCCTGGTTGCTTTTCAGAAGGGCATTTTCTATAGATGAAATATTTTTTTACTAATCTGGGATCTTTCTACAGTGAATATGAAGCCAATGTAATGTGTGTCCCTATTATGCATCTCTCCGTCTGAGAAGGCAACAGAGACAGACTTCTTTTTCAGAGCTGTTTTAGGAACAAACATTTGATGTTTAATGATGTAAATGATTGAGGAGAAAAGAAATGGCAGGTCCCCGTGGTTTCAAACCACCTTGGGGAAGAGTTGTACATTATTGTAATCTATGTGTAAAAGTAGGTGCAAATTACCTAGAAGCTTTTCTAAACCTTTTTAAATATATATTATATATTTTAAATTGAAAAACGAGATTATTGGATAAAAAGAAACAAAACACATTTGCTGCATCTGTCCCCTTGATACCAGATAACACTACAGTATGGGAGGGGGCAGGCCTAAGGCATTTTGGGCCAAGAAGGTGAAAATGTTACTGGAAAGGTGGGAAGGGCACTGCAGTGTAACTGGGGAATAGCTGCTGTCCCCAGAACAGGCGGAGGGAAGGTGCCTGGCATGGTATTCGGCCGCAGCTGCTCAGTGCTTGCTTCACTGGGCACTCCTGCCAAGCCAAGAGCACGATGTGAGGGAATGCTAATCATTAACAGCTAATCCCTTAAGTAGCTGGCCTGCAGCTGATACATAGCACAGATTCCCTAGTCTGCTAAGGAGATGGTGTGGACTGGGTCATGCTTGATCTGCTGACACTCCATACAGCCCTTAGGGAGGGCATGATCAGTTGTATTTGGTAGCTCTCTTTTTTGGTTTCTGAGGGTTTTTGTTTTCTTGCTGAAGTTTCTGCTACTGCTGGGGAACTTGACAGCCTGTGGGCTCACGCTTAGGGGTGTGCCTGGGATCATGTTCTGCCTCTGTGTTCTTGCAGGACAGAAGTTGGGGTCAGAAGATTAGTTCAGAGCGTTAGCTGGCACATTCCTATCACTGTTTTGGTGTTTGCAGTGGTAGGATCTATGGGAAACATGGTGCTTTCATGGTAGGCCTGGCTTGGCAGAAAGACTCTTCAGTCCTTTCTGAAGGTGGCTTCAGTTCAGGAAGTTTGTATCATGCAGTGCAATGAGGTAAACTGTCCTACCAGCATGTCCGCTCTGTTTTCATGGGCTTCATTTTCATTTGAGTGGAGATTGGAATAGGTGTGGTTGCCTGGTTACTTACAGCAAGGAGTCTTCAAAAGTCTTATCTTCAGCATGCTCTGCCATCAGAGCCTTTGGGTAGTTTGATAACCTTTGCTTTGAAGGCAGACCTCCCAGTGCTGTTTCAGATTTACACACAATCTACATGTCTGGCTGTGCCTCATTGTAACGAACAAACAAACAAAAAAGGCAGCTCCTGAGCTGGCATTCCAGGTCTTGCAAACTGGAGTGGTGGATACACATTCCCACTGGAGTCAGTTCATTACACAAATGGATAGAAACCCTTTCCACAGACACCTGGTGGCATGTGCCACACAGAAGAATTGGTCATTATGAGCTGCATCTCATAGAGCTGGAAGGATTTATGTCACTTGGCACATAACATGTTACCTTGTCAGCTTGGGTCCAGAGGGGAAACTGATCTTACGAGCTACAGAGCAAGTTGAATGGCTGCCCATGCTTCACAGCCATGTGTCAAAGGACAGGACACTGCTATGTGTGGTCATGTTACCTGTGACTCTTCTGGTTCATTTCTCATGAAAACAGAACCCAAAGCGACACGAAGGACAAAATTAGGAACCAGTGCTTTAGACCTGGAAGTCCATGGTTGATGGGTTGGTCTGTCAGGGAGAAGGACTGTCTTCAGGCTGTTCCAAAGTGTCCCTTAACTGTGACAGCACCAGGAGCTGGCCTGATCTCTGTCTGCAGAGAGCCTGGCCCTGAGCACTCAGGTAGCACCCCAGGATGATCTGACATGATCTCAGTTAGTACATGTCCTTGACCTGTTCCATCTGAAGGAGATGCAACACCAAGGCTCATCATGGTTGGTTCCCTAAAGTGTGAGTTCACAAGAGATCCTGTCCTTTGATTAAGGAAAAGAGCACTATTTTTTTTTTTTTCCATACTTCCAGACCAAACTTCTGGGGAATCACCTGTTCTTGGGGACCACACTGGAGACAGGAGCACCTCTGGCTGGAGTCCTGCTGTAGCAGGGTGCTGTCAGTGATGTTTCTGCCTTGCAGCAGTCCGTTCAGGTGCTTTCTATCTTCAACCACTGACAGCTCCTGCTGTGTTGAGAAGAAGCCTGAGAGTGCACTAGTGCTGAGGATGGTGTTCAGAAGACTCATGGAGTGCTCAGTAAACCATGAATGTAATGTTGCAGGCTTAAGTAGGCAACTTACCTTCTCTTTTGTGTGTTTAGCAGGATGGCTTGTACTGTGGGCACAATGGGCAGGGGTGCTGAGAATTCAGGAGTTCTATAGTCACTTCTTAAGTTAGTTTTAATAAACCTTGAACTTTTCTAGTGTGGGGTATTTCCTCATAGGACACAGGAGACTTTAAAGTTCCTAAACTGCTGCTTGCTGAAAGGATGTACCTGGTAGGGTGTTGCTCAATATTTGTCCAGGTTTTTGTATTCTTGCTCGAAAGTGTTTGCTACTGGCTGCTGCTGGAGGTGGGATAATGTCTTGGTGGCTCTTCATTCTGCATTAGCACTGCAGGCCCCATGCTGGTGGGCCGGTTTTGCTCTAAGGAAGGATTTGACTGAGATTTTGAGAGCAGCTGTGAGCTGGGTGGGGAGGAAAGGGGCCAGTGACATGGGAGTGATGCTCCTGGATAAGTGCCTGAGGGGAGTGGGCAGGGAACTCTTGGCATGAAGCCTCACTTTGTGCTGTGTTCCTTGTCCTCACTGAGCTCGGGTAACAAGTTTCTCCATTTTCAGAGGATCAAATGCCATCTTTCACAGCGTGAAGCCACCGCGCAGCTCAGGGCATGGAGGATTCAGGTGACTAGGCCATGGAGCTTAGTAGGAGGCAGACTTGTTGCTTTTATTTACACCTGGGTTTAGCGAATTGCTTGAGTTTTCTTTATAATTTAAGCATACTTTACTATGCTCCCAGCTTCATGTGAGAGCTTGGAATATTGAAAACTTCTTGGGGCCCTTAATTTTCCTTGTTGATTGTCTAAAAACATGTCATCCCTACCCTGTGCTGCTTTAAAAAGAAGCAGTTGAGCCATCCTGGTGAGAAGAATGAAGCATTCTGGAGCCTGGGTGTATTCATAAACAAGAGTCATAATAGAAGCAAGTAGCACTAATCAGCTTTTCCAAAGGAAATGCCTAGAAAGCTTTTATGTAGATAATAATTTGTTAATTTTCTTACTTAGTTGCTTGTTTATAGCCACACTCAAATGCTTCAGGGCTAGCATTTTTTCCAGGATTGGAAAACCTGTGTCTGGTGCCATGGGTAGGAGTGCCTTGGAAGTGGTGTCCTGCAGTGTTACCAAAATGTGAAAGTTTGGACCAACTATAAAAAAAAACCAAAACAGCCCAAATCAATCAACTTTGGGACATGAGCATGAGCAGGGATAGCTTAAAGTTTGCCTCAGCTGCATGTCTAATGAAAAACATGTTCTAATTAATGTGGGGAAAAACAAGCAAGAGGTGACTTCTGAAGCCTGGAAGATCTGTCCATGTGAAAGCTCAGTAGCATGTGGTAACCCCTCACCACAGTGCTCAACCTCCAAGAAAGGGATCCCCTCTCTTCACTAGCCTTTATGTCTTTCCCTGCACCCTGACATGTCTGTAGCTGATGGAAAACAATCTCTGGTGGATCAAAATCACAGCTAATACTGTGATGTAGCCTAGGGGGAAGAGGCAGCAGAAGCTGAAGGTGTAAGAGCTGATGGTGTTGCATTTATGGCTGTCTGGCTAAGGCAGCGTTACGGTGTGTGGTAAAAACGGGATGTTCACAGCTGGTGGTGTGGGGCTCCCTGAGGTGTCTTGAGAGGTTTGGCCATGTAGAAGATAGGTTACTTGTCCTGAAAGGAGCCTCCTAATAAGGCAATGGGGGTGGTTCTGTGAAATGATGCTTCCAGCAGAGTGGAGTCTTTGCCTGGTGTGATCCCAGGAAGGCATTGCTAGCACAGATGTCTGCTGCACACAGGGCAGGCACCACTAGCTGACATAGCTTCCACCCCATCCCCTCTGCACTCTTTCACCCATTTCTCACAATAAATTTTTTTAGAAAATAAACCTCTGCTTTTGTTTGCTCTCTGTAGCAGTGTAACTTCCGAACCGTTGCAGGCTCTTTGTTACCATCTGTGCTAGCAAGACTGTAGAATGTGCTAGACTAGGGGGGAATATTTGAAAATAAAAACCTGTAATCCTCTGCTCTGTGTCTCATCTAGTTTGTTCTGCTTCCTGGCAAGGACCAGTTATTTTTCCTTGACATCGTCTTCTTCCCATTGCACTTCTCGCCTGTTAGGCCAGCCCCTCAGTGAAATGCCCCTGAGTTGGGCAGAGGTGGAAGGGCTGCAGTGTGACAGCCCATGAAAGCTGTAATGTGCTCTGCAGTATGTAGAGCCCCTTGCTACAACTTACTGGCAGTGTGTGGGTATTCATGGGGTGCCAAGCCCTAAAACTGACCCTGAGGAGTTTTAAATCCTGCAGGACTAGTCTAGAGTTGTTCTAACCCCTTTGTTCCTTGCCTTTCTAGACCTGAGTGCAGAAGGTAACTCCATTTTTTATAGCTACATTCAGTTATCTTTTTGTGTCAGCAGCTCTACCTGTTATCTCTGGGAACAGAGAGATGGATTTGCTGCTACTCTCTTCTTTGAGCCACCCAATTCAAGAGCAGATGCTGACACATAATTAGGACAGATAAGCACGTGAGTGAGCTTTTATCTTTGCTTACATACTCCAAATCCTCCATCAAAAAAGGAAGGTTACTACAGCTGTAGAGCATTTTTTTTTGTATTAGAAGATAATGGCTTGGAGCTGCCCATTAAAGGGGATGTGACTGTCAGAGTGTAAGCCAGGAGCTGGTCGTTCCCTGGGACAGCTCAGAGGCCTCTGGGCCAGGAGAAAGCTACAGCTGTGTACCTTAAAGGGTCCTTCCCTGTCATAAGACAAGTAGTAATGCAGATACAGCCTGAGCTGGTGAAACAGCTTGTGAGGAACATGCTGGAGCCCTTGAATCGAAACTGCCCGTCATTGCAGCAGGGCTTTGTTCTTGCAGCTCGGATGAAGGTATAGAGAATGTGCTGTTCCCTCTGCCCTGGGAGTGCTTCAAGCACCGCAGCTCAGGAAAGGTCTTGCAGAAAAGGAGACCAGTTCAGAGCCTCAGTCATGTTGCTGTGAAGAGGTGGCAGGTAAGGAGGTCTGAGGAAAATGAGGGAAGGAGTGTAGAGCATGGATTCCACTGGCCTGGTTAGACACATGGAAAGTAAGTCAGGGATATTGTAGAACTGCTGAGAATAAAGGCTTGTTCACACAACTGCACAGTATGTGGGTACGGCCGGGAAACTTGCATTCAAAGCCTTGGATACTCAATTCTTCAATAATATCTGAGAACACCAATATTTTTCAATTATATGCTTTACAACAGTTAATGCAAATAACTCAAGGGGTCTTAAGGTGCCTGCTTCAAGATTTAAGCCAATCTTGGAAAATGGGGGATTTGAAGGACATGCTTATGGGAACTGTCTGCTCCTTGGACACCTCTTAGGGCTTCCTGCAAGCACATAATGGTAGATGCAGTTGGAGAAACGAAATGAAGAGAATTTGCAGTTGTTGATTGGATCAAGGTGGATGCATTCAAAACTTGACATAGGACAGGGGACCATGAATTCCCCCACTAGCATTAACACTTTTTTTTTTATGCCAGTTTGAGCATTGGCCTGTGACATTTAAGCATTGCCAAGGAGAACAAAATGCAAAGTAGATGCCAGGCTGGGACTTGAATGCCTTGGCTCAGGGTTAATTTTGATACATGTGACACTGTCTTCAGTAATCACCAAGAGTCCTGCTGTGTTCAGTCCTAACAGTTCTGTGGATTCAGTGCACTGTGTTTGCACCTTTCTTACAGTCTTGGAGACCTCGTAGCTCTCCCACGTTGTCACCATAAGCGTTTTGACCTATGGAGGAGTTACCTGCAGGGCAGCAGTACATGGTTTTTCTGCTTAGTTTAGTTCCTGGCCAGAGTCTTGCTTTGCCCCAAATGCCTGCTGGTTGATGGACTCCAGTGTGCCACCAGTGATGGGGCCACGTGTGAAAGCACAGCAGGGAGCTCTGCGGCCCTGTGTCCCATGTCCTTGTGTTGGAGGACCCGTGTGTGAGAAAGGTGGGCTGGGCAGTGAGGAGATGGTGGGTGCACACTGCCTGCTCCAGAGCCAATCTGCAGCTCCCACGTGTTTTTATTTCCCCCTTCATGGCTGTGGTAAGAGCAGCAGCCATGGGCCTGATTTGTCATGGCAGGGTTGTAGGAGCTGTGGCAATACCATTGCTGCAGTGTGACCTGGTGTTTTTGGTGGGTTAGGACACACCATTCCTCCCCTGCAGCTTGGGAATGGCTCAGCTGTTACAAAAGCAGTCCTGGCTGCACCTGCCAGCACTTCTTTCTGCTACAGGCTTTGCAAGAAACTTGGTGACTGCTTTGAACATGTACCTGCATCCTCGCCTCAGTAGTTCCAGGTGCAGTTGCAGTGGCCTGGCTCCCACACGGATGTGCAGGACATCCTGGAGGGTTCTTGCAGAGGTGATGTACCCCATGTTCCCCTCCTTCCAGCCACAGAGCAATAGAGGGGAATATCCTAGTTGAAGCTCATGAAGGGTACAGGGGGCACCAAGATAAGGGCCCAAGCGTTGAAGTTGCCAGACTTGTGTGCCATGTGTGACTGCATGAGGCTGGCAGTCTCCCCTGGCATTGCCAGCAGCTCTGCTCATTTCTGGTCAGGGCTGACAGCCCATGGAGCCCTTCATCTTGTTGGTGTGACTGGTGCTTGTCTGCAAGCCAGTGAGCAGCAGCTGCCCCTGCTCCTGTGAGGCCAACCCTTTGTGCAACTGTGGAGAGATGGGGGCAAAAGGGAGCCAGTTTCACATTGGCTGGGACAGGCAGCCCTTCACCCCCAGCCAGCACCCTGCTGTCACTGCCTTGTGACAGGGAGCAGGGAGCCCTGTGGAGAACTGGCTGCTGCGGCTCATCCCAGCCCTGCAGGGGACAGAACTGCTCTTGCAGGGACAGGGGGGAGGCTGGCAAATGGGCTGGCAGGCAGCTAGGCTGCTGTGGTTACCCAGTGCAGCTCCTGACAGTGAGCAGTTCACCCAGCGCCTGATCCCTGCACAGCCCGCGCTGGGGCTAAATCATAGCACAGCAGTGCCAGTCCCAGCACTGTCTAGCCAAGCCTGGTGGCAGCTGTCCCAGAACCAGTCATCCTTGCACTGGTGCCACTATCCCAGCACCAGTACTGACTCCGCTGGTACTGCCCAGTACCAGTTGTCCTGGCATTTTACTGCCCAGGCACCAGCATGGCCCAGTACAAGCTGGCCCAGCCCCAGCGCAGGGAGGGCACCTGCAGCATGGCTGAGGAGAGAGCTGGTCCTGATTTCTGGCCTTGCTCACCGAGCACCTGTGCGAGCGAAATGCTCTTCCTCAGCTGCAGAAGCAGCACCCACACCTTGCCCACCTGGTAGCAGCCAGCTCTGTCCTCTGGCATCCTCCTCCTTGCTGGAGCACTGCAGCCCCTGGAAAACTCTCCCTCTTTTCCTATCAAACACATAACACTGCAGCAGTTGCCCATCTGAGGACGGCCAGAGGACATAGCTGACCTGAACAGGACAGGTCCAGCCTCAGTGACAGCTGCTGGCCATGGACCAGAGCTATCAGCACAGGACCCCAACATCCCTGAGAATGCTGGGTTTTCTGGGCCACCTCAGGGCTGCAGTCAGCCCGGCACTGTTCTCTTGCCTTCAGAGAAGCCATGCAAGGTTGAATGCTCTTCCCAACATCTGGCAGAAATAAAGCAGGCATCCATGTCAAACATAATATATTTATATAGCAAAAATAGGCTTTTTCTGTAGCTTCCATACACAAGGTTTTCTCCCCATACATTTACGCAGTAAACAGGTCGACTGAAGCAGCGTGCGCTGGCTCACTCGACAGCTGCCCTTGCTTCAGGCTCCCACTTCCAACGGGTGGCTTCATCCCCCTTTTGTGGCTGCTCTCCAGAGCCTGTGCTGGATCCCTAGTACCTCCCCAGCAATGGGCTGTAGCATGGCTGGGGAGCAGCCCAGGGGCACAAGGGGAGTGATGGTGCAGGGTCTGCCCCCCAGGCAGAGGGCAGGGCTGGTGGATGGGCTGCCTCTGTTCAAGTGAGGGCAGCCCAGGGAGCCCCTCCCAGCCCAGGTTCAAGGAGAAGCTTCCTGTGCCTTACCTGTGCTGACCACAGGCTCCTCCACCATGCTGATAAGCAGCAAGTGACTGGGCACAGAACATCAGCCCTCTCATGGTGGTAAGCAGATACAAACCACATCAACTCAGGAAGCCTCCCTTGTTCCTGCCTCTGTGCTGATGGAAGGCAGAGTAGGGGCTTAGGACTGCCCAAAGCCCCCTGCAGAAACCTCCAGTGCCTGAACACTGTTAGAGATCTCACCCGGCTGTTGGACAAGGCAAAGCATTAGGACACTCTGCCAGCAAGAACTTCACAGTTTGGCGTTTTCCTGGGTCATCTCTTGTCCATCCCACAGGGGTTTGGCACACAGACCTAAAGGATATTATGTGTAGGCAGCAAGTGCATCTCCTTGCTGTCCTGGGCTGGAGAAGGGCCCTTGCTGGGAGCCAGCATTTCTTGCTGCCTAACCACGTAACTCAGGACATTGCAACACACCCACACACTGCCCATGCTGTTCCCAAGTGCGAGACATCACCCCAGAGAGGACAGGTGCCCAAGGGTGGCTTTGCAAGCAGGGCAGCCCCTGCAGCACAGAAGGAAGCCAGCTTTCCCCTCTGCCCTCCCTGCAGCAGCGAGGCTCCCACAGCACCTGGGCAAGGAGCTTCTGCTCGTGGGAGAGCATCCCTCTAATTTGGCCCCAGTCCCCTATTGCTCCCCTCTCCCCCCATGTTTTTTTGGCAGTCCTCCTCGGACATGTTCAAGTCTCCAGCATCTCAGCAGCACGGACTTGCCTCACAGTTTGGTAATTGCACGTAACAGGGCCACTCAGTAAGCCCCACAAGGCGGGGGGGAAAACCAACAAAAAGGAACAAGACAGTCAAGTAAACTAAATTGAGAAATCCCTCGCTGCCGGTCCCAGCACGACGGGTCGCGCACGAGTTCAGGGAGCGAGGATGCTGCCCGGCCCTGCCGCAGCGCAGCTCCCGCTCTCTAGGAGATCATGTACTGGGTGATGGCCTGCAACGCGTACAGCAGCTCTGCCTGCATCCGGGCCTCCAGGATCAGCAGGTTCACATGGACCTAAGGGAGACACACGAGAGGATCAGGCAGCTGCAGTGTGCTGGGGGCAGCGCTGCGAGCAACTGCTTGCCTGAGCAAGTGAGTCTTTGGGCATGGGACAAAATGCCACCCATTCTTCCAGCTCAGGCAGCTCCCCTTTCCCCCTCCTCCCAGTCCTGCAGGCTGTGGCTGCTTCCCAGAGCAGCATGCCAGGGAGTCCCCTACATGCTTGGCACCCGCATGGCAGGCTGGCACTAGCAGAGTCCCCGACACCCACAGCAGCCACTCCTGCAAGTTACAGCCCAACAGAGGGCTCGCCTGGATGGGCTACTGACCTTGGCGATCCCTGGTGGCCCCTGTGCTCATCACAGTGCGCAGCCCCATGCCATGCTAAACCCAGCTCCTTACAAAGAGCCAGCTTCCATTTTCCCCCACCTGCCTCAGACTGGTTTGGTGGCTCAAAGATCTCCCATACACCACCCAAAGCACCCCAGTCTGCAGCCCCCACCCGCTCCCAGCCCCACCACAGGCAGAGCCAGGGGCCAGCTATCCCACCTTTTCACTGTGCTTGAACTGCTTCCAGAACCTGTCAAACATTTCTGAGTTTGTCTTCTCTGGGTAGCAGGTTACAGTTTTTATGTAAACTTTGAGCATTCGCTCCAGCAGCTGATTCACTTCTGCATAGTCATAATCATCGTACCTGTGGGGAGCACAGGGGCGAGTCATGGCCAGCACCTTGCCTGTGGTCTGCCTGGGGCACAGCCACAGGGCAGGGGGACACATGGCAAAGGCCACCAGGCACTGAAACCCTGTCCCCAAAGCTCCCTGCCCCAACCAGAGAAGCTGATCATCTCTTCCCTGCCTCTCCCAACATCTGGGCAGGTGATTCACCTCTGTCTCTTTTCCAGGCTCCTCTGCAAAACAGCCCAAGTCCCCTACCCTCCTCCTACGTGGGTCAGCTCAGTTTTCTCCCTTGGACCCTGAGGTTGGTTTCCCTACCTAATGCCAAACATGCAGTGGATGTAGTTCCAGATGCCCCGCTTGAAAACAGAGGGTTCACAGCCCTGCCGCTTGGCCATGGCACTGATTTGCAGACCATCCACCATCCTGAACTTCTCATCCAGGAGATGCCCGATGTCAGAGTAGAGCCGGTTCACCAGTGAGAAGCCATGGTCTTCCCAGGAGTAATCCTGTTGAGCACAGCAAGAGGCTTTTGCAACTGCAAAAAGGAGCTTGGAGCACGTTTCCAGGAGCAAGGGTGCAGCAGAATTCACCAAGTTTGCTCTGTGGGCAGCTCTGCCACAAACCACAACACTCCTTATCAGGCAGCTTTTGAATGATTTTTACTCTTGCCTCTCTGAGGGCCATGCAAAGAAATCGTCAGTCCTTGGGGACAGAAGTCACCAGTCATCTCCCTCTTCCCTACCCTAGTGGGGCAGGTCCCCTCTCAGAGCTGAGCTTCCCCACTCAGGTGTTTTGCAAAAGCAGCTGTGCCAGACCCAGGCTGCATGGGCACTGTTTACTGCCCAGGAGGAGCAGGGAGGAGAGAAGCACAGAGGCAGCAGCTTGGGCTGCTGCCCACCAAGAGAGCAGGAGCCTTACCTGGACTCTGAATACCTGTGTCTGATCCTCGTCGCGCCGGGCAAAGTCCTGGTATCCAAAGTCAGGGTCCTGTGTGTAGCATGCAAGGTTGGTGGCACCGGTGACTTCCCCATCAGGATCTGCAAGAGGGGAGAACCCTGCAGATGGGTCAGGGTGGTGCTCAGCTGCCCTGTTCCCAGGCACAGCAGGCATCCAAAGCTAGTCTTTGCTGTGGCCCACCTGCATCCCATGAGTCCCTTTATGAACCATCATGGAAAATGTTAAGCACAGGGGAGCAACACCCAGGTGTGCCACACAAACTCCCACACTGCACACCCACCTCCACTCCCTGCCCCTCACCTTCCTCTCGGTCCTGCTGCAGCAGCCTCATCTCCTCCTTGCCCTCCGTCTCCACGTGGATCCGTTGCATGCGCTCCCGGAGTGAATCCAGCTCCATGCAGGAGTCCAGGGACTGCACAGACACAGGCTGGGGGGTGAGGGCAGCAGTCATGGCTGCAACCCCCATCCCCAGCAGACCCACCCCGGGGGGCTCACCCGCTTGCGGTTGATGCGCAGCAGCTCCTGGCTGCAGCTGTTGCCGGCGGTGGCCTCGCAGAAGCACTGGTTCCCCAGCGAGAGGGGCTTCAGGGAGCCTCGGCCCCCCAGCCCCTCGTCTTGCTCGCAGCCACAGCCGAAGACAAAGCTGGCGAGCGCGTGGCAGTGTGCCAGCAGGACAACGGCGTGCACCAGCTCCGCCAGCGACCAGCTCCACTCACTGATCTTCAGCAGCTTCTGCAGAACACAGACGGACCAGCAGTGTGAGACAGGCAGGTGGGCAGGGTGCTGGCAGCCCCAGGAGACACTGCTGTCCCCACTGCTGCCCTGGTCCCTGGCTGACAGCCCTCCCCGGTACCTCAATGTGCTCCTTGGTGATGAGCCACGGCCGGTGGGCCAGGATCTTGTTGATCTCGTTGAGGTTGCGGAGTTTGGGGGGGATGAATTCGAGGCCACGCAGCCACTGAGGGTCACCCCCTGCCCGCAGGAACTGCAGCACGTGCAGGTTCACCAGGTAGCGGCACTGGTGCCGGGCAGCTGCCTGCAAGGGCACCACATCAGCATCCCTGCACTGCACTGGCAGGACAGGCACCCCGGGACCACGCGCCCGCCTCCCACCCAACCGTCAGGACACCATGATATTGGCCTCTGATGAGAAGCCCACGACACAGTCTGCTGGAGGGAGAGGGGAGCCTCACGGGGCTGAGCAGAGTCCTCCGTGCCCTGCGGCAGCTCCCAGTGGGGCTCACCATGATGGCGATGTAGTGCCGGCAGTCAAAGGGCAGCGGGCCATCCATGTGCATCAGGTAGTGCTGCATCTTGAGGAAGCTGTCGAGGTACTGTGGGTGGTAGCCCATCTGCTGGGTCACTGCCTCCAGCCGCCCCCGGCTCGCCAGCACCTTCACGAAGAGGAACTGGGGACACTCAGGGTCACTGCCAGACATCTTCACTACCTGCAGGAAACATGCCCTGCTGAGCTATCCCCAGAGCAGACCCTGCTGCAACAACCCACCCCAGCCAAGCTCTGCAAGGGACAGAGATCCCCTCTCCCAGGTTGGTGCTCCCAGAGTAGCCAGGCAGAGCACTGCTCAGCAGGGTCACTGCTAGCAGGGAGACAGCTCACAGGACACACAGGTTGGTCTCTGCCTGAGAGAAGGCACTGCGTGGTGAGTGGAAGCAAAGGGCAAACTAGGAATGATGTTTCCGTGTAGTGGTGTGGGAGAAACATGACATGAGAGACATTCCAGAATGGAGCAGCCTGTCAGCCTTACCACCAGGACCCTGCACCATCAGCACTGAGCTCTCCTGCCCAGCACCAGGATGGGGGAGTGGTGTGGAGACAGCAGAGGGGCTCCCATCCTGGCAAGCCAAGAGGCAAGTGATGTCCTGGCACCTTCCATGCAATTGGAAGCCATGGAGGAGCTCCCCACGTATTGCTCAAGGGGCCAGCGTGGGATCAGGTCCTGCAGCACACAGTGCAACTGCTACCAGGTGTGCCCACTGGTGAAAACACTGATGGGCAACTCGGCAAGGGGGGCCCAGACACCCCCAGCAGTGCCCACCCCAGTCAAGCACAGCCCCAGTTCCTCCCAGTGGGAGCGCAGGGATGTTGAAAAGGTGTCTGGGCAGCTGCTGTGCCCCAAACGACCGTGTTGCCACAACTCCCACCCGACAGTGGGGTCTGCACCTGCAGCCCACCCATCTCCAGGTGTGGGTGCAGCAGGTGCCAACCAATGGCACACAATGTCACGGCTCCTGCTCACATATGGGAGCCCAGGCAGCACCCTGGGATGCAAGGGATGCATCTCCTCTCCCAGGCTTGAAGTGAACTCTCCCCTGGGAAATCCCAGCCCTGCTGATCCCACCCTCATGGTCCTGCCCCACCTGTCTCTTCAGTGCAGTCCCCCCAAGGATGGTGAGTGGAGCATGTTCAACCATGGTGGCACAGCAGAAAACCAGGAGCACTTCTGCAAACCACCAAAGCCATGGGGTGTGCGGCAGAGCAGCCCGGGGTGAGGGGCAGACAGAGCAGGGCTGAGCTGTGGGGCAGCACAGAGCAGCTGCACCCTCAGAGGCAGTGCAGGAAGCAGCTCTGGCTATTCTTCACCATCCCGCTCTTCTCCTGAACACACCATCGCCCAGGTGTCGAGATTTATGTGATGCCATTTGGAGCATCAACTTCCTCTGGCCAAAGAAGTCCAAAAAACCCCAAAATTCAAATTAAAATGGGAAGAGGTGAGGAGTACCAGCTTCTCTGTTCCACAGAAGGTGCAAGCCAGAAGTGAGCTGTGAAAGCCCCCTGAAAAGTCCCTCTGCCGGGGCAAATGAGCTGCCATGAGGACACCCATGGTGCTACAGCCACTGGTCTTCTCCTCCCGGTGGGCAGAGGAGCTGAGGGCCCTTCCACTCCCTGCAGGCAAAGGTGGTCCCCAGCAAGGAGCCATGCAACCAGCCCATGGCTCAGCCTGTGGGGCTGCCAGCTCTCCTCACTCTGCTTGTCCAGGTAGTGGTGGAGAGAACAACTAAGCAGACATGGCTTGGAAGGAAAGGATGGAGGAGGGAGAGGATAAAGGAAGGGGGGAGATGAGGGAAGAGGGGGAAAGAAGGAAGGTGCAGGGCAGACCTGACCTCTGCCCCTATCCTGTCCAATCCCAAGGGCACCAGCTCAGCTCAGGGTGTCTCCTACCGGTACCACCTGCCACATTCCCCCAGCGCTGCCTCCCTGGCCTCTCGCATTGCTCCCAGCGCCACCTTCCTCGCCCCCCTGGGCCATACCCCTCCTCCTCCTCCCCTGCACCCACGGGCACCCCTGGGCGGTGGGAGCATCGCCTCTCCCTCCCCGGGGGGGGCTTTCCTGTGTCCAATCCCACTGAACCCCAACAGACACCTCGACCCCACCACCATCTGGGGGAGCGGTGCCCGCAACCGTGAGCACAGGAAGAAGGCAAGGGGATGGAGGAGCCCAGCCGGCCAGGAGCGAGCCCGGGCAGCGCCGGGATGCGCGGAGAGGGACCGGCGGACCCCGCCGTGCTCCCCATCCCTCCGGGACCGGCGGCTCTGCCGGTCACACTCGGTGGAGATGATGCCGCGACGGCACCTCTCGCCCAGCCCCTCCGCCCCGGTTTCCGAGGGGACGTGCCGGCAGCGGGGGCCCCTCCGGCGGTGCCGGTCCCCGGTCCGGTCCCCATTGTGCGGGTGGCGGCGGCGGCAGCGCCCCCGGTGAGCGGCTCGGGCAGTGCAGGCGGAGAGAGAAAAACAAGTTTGATTGGCAGTGATGGAGCCACGGCGCCTCCCGCATCCCGCACAAAGGGGACGGGGACGGGGACAAGGAAGGGGACGGGGACGGGGACAAGGAAGGGGACAGGGACGGGGACAGGGACGGCGCCGCCGCACCGGGACCGGGACCAAGCCAGTGTCCGCGGCACCGTGAGAGCGCAGCCCCACCGGCCCCGCGCACCGCCAGCGGGCAGCGGGAATGCCCCGGCCTGCCGGTGCCGCAGCTGGGCCGGGCCAGTGTGAGCGGCATGCAGGGCGAAGCCCGGTGCTCCGGTACGGGCTCCGGTGTCGGCGGGCGGGGCGGGTCCTACC
>VWZG01000258.1:51262-91183 GCA_013396735.1 Grallaria varia
CCTGGCTCGGCGCGGGTGGCGGCGGGTGCGGAGGGGCCGCGCAGGGCCCCGCTGACCATCCTTCCCCCCGCAGGATGAGCTGACGGCGCTGAATGTCAAGCAGGGCTTCAATAACCAGCCGGCGGTCTCTGGGGACGAGCACGGCAGTGCCAAAAATGTCAATTTCAACCCGGCGAAGGTGAGACGGGGCGTTCAGCAGGGTGGGCTGCGGGGTCCTGGACAGCCCCGGGACTCCTTCCTTCCTTCCTTCCTTGGGTCGGGAACCAGGAGACCTTTCCCTTTAGAGTGGGTGGTTTTAGGACCTGACGCTCTGTTTCTGTGCAATCCAAGTCCTGCATTCTTTTAGAACTGCATCCCACCCCTGCAAGACTGAGTTCTTGTCTTGCTCATCTTAGGGGCAGGGCAGTATCTGCAGTCGCAGTAAGACCAGCATCTAGGACTTCCCATATTCAGCAGTTAAAACAGAAGGCTACAATACTAGGAGAAGGAAAGTTTGTATTGGTTTGGTTATGTCATGGTAAAAGAGAAGTAAGATTTCTTGAAACATCTGGCAGTTTAAACACGGGAGTTACATAACAGGCCTCAGCTCCATTTTTCCAGCCTCTGAAATCGAGATGTTGACTTCCTGGCCCCCCTGACAAAAGGATCAGTAATGACCTGGGTTGGAAGGCAGTCAGCGAGCACAGGATATTTGTTTTTCTTGGCTGACTTCTGTCCGAATAGCCTTCTGTCTGGTTTGACAGGTATTTAGAAAGTGCTGTGTGCATCTCAACTTGATGCCCTGCTTGGTTATTGTATGAGTTGTCTAGAAGCTGTCATCTCTGCAAGTACAGCAAAGGAAATTATTGGCAAGGTTTTTTGTTTTTCAAAAGTTAATACTTCTGATAAATGAGATTTTAAGCACACAGAAATGAGTCTTTGACCTGTGAAATGAAATGAATCCTTTTTTTTTTCCCTTCTCTTCCAGATCAGCTCAAATTTCAGCAGTATTATTGCAGAAAAGCTGCGGTGCAACACACTGCCTGACACAGGGAGGCGGAAACCCCAGGTGAATCAGAAGGATAACTTTTGGCTGGTGACAGCACGTTCTCAGAGTGCCATAAACAACTGGTTCACAGATCTGGCAGGAACTAAGCCCCTCACTCATCTTGCTAAGAAGGTATGTTACTGGAGAGGAAGGCTGACAGGGCAGAGAATTTAACCTGTGCTTGTTTCTAAAGTGTTTTGGGAGGTTTTTACTCTTTAGGGAAGTTTCTTGTCCATACATCTTGTGAAGCTTTCAGCATGAAAGCAGATCCAGGATCTGTAGAGCCCTGATTGTAGGTGTCCCCACTCAGAGAACTGGTCGCTTGTCTGTTTGGAGGTGTGTTCAGCCTTGCCTTTCGGCTTGTAGGACACAACTGATTTATTTTAAGGTTCAGATGTGTTTCAGAAGAGCAGCCACTGTTGCCTTTGGTCTGTTGTTTAGATTAGAACGTTTCTGTTGTGGAGGGTTTCTCAAGTTGTCAAAAGCCGTAATGAGAATTACTGGAAATAACCAGCCGAGTGACTTCCCAGACTTGTGTTGCAGTGACATGTTTCTGCTTTTAAGAAGAGGAGAGCATGTGTGCTATCACTTGGTCCCAACCAGGCTACAGTAATTCTATACCCTGGGCTCTAGGGGTAGATATTTCCCTCGTAGCCTTGAATTCTGTGGAGTATGAAAGAAGGGTCTCCCTGCCACTTTATCAGACCAAACAGCGAGTGTAGAGAGAGAGCTCTCTCTCTGAGGAAGACCTATAAAGAAGGAACTTGAGAATCTGGTATGCATTGTGGAAAAAGAACTCCCGGTTGCAAAATGGTAGCAGAGCACATGGTTTAAAAGCTGGAGTTTTTCTGTTCCTTGGGGTTCGGAGTCACTCTTGGGGGGAAATAAGGTAATTGGTTTTCCCTGCAATCTGTCTCTTTATAAACTTAGTGGTTGTGTCTTTCTTTGGCTGTTTGCTGCCAGTTTCCTGAGGTCCTTGTGACAGCTTGAACCTTTCAAGGCTGTCCCCAGTTTTTCTGCAATGGGCTCCTTCAGTTTCCATGGAGTTAGACGTGAAGGCAGTGACCATCAGTAGCCAAGTAGTCTGTGCTAGAACGTAAGAAGCATAGCAGGTAACTGATTGAATTGTCAGTGGTTCAGAAACTTAGAGATACCTACAAAATGGGCCTGTTCTTTGTGAATTTATTTCATTCTTCTGTGAAAACACACATATTTGTGCTCTCCAGAGCAGTGTGTGGAAATAAACCCCACAGCTGTACTTTTTCCCTTGATGTGTTATTGGTTCCTGATTTATTGGTCTGCACTCTGATGATTTCACCGATATTCTCCTGTGTTGGATCTTGAATTTTGAATCTTGGATTAATGAATTCTTTCCTACTGTGGCACTCAGTTCCCTGTTTCTCAGTCTTCTGTTGGGTATTCATGATATTACAAGACTTTTGTAACCACTGTGGTTTGTTTACAAAATTAAGAGTCCTGTCTTCAGTCAGATTCTCTGTTTCTGACTAAGTCCTTAGTCTGTGTTGTTTGTAGTTTTTTGCACGGTCTCTGGAGGATGTCCTCCAAGATATTTGCAGGATTCAGGGCATGGATTTACAGTGATGTAATTATGTTTTCTCTCTTCTTTCAATTTGTTTTGTGTCTGTTTATACTGAAATACTGTTGCTTTCTGACCAGAGGTGAATTCTTGCAGTAGGTTCTTTGAGATACAGTACAATACAATACGTCTTCCCTTTTTACCCTTTTTGCAGCTTGCAGCGCCTGCAGTGGATGTAGCTGCTTCGGAATAATTCCCGTCCAAGTTTCCTGGATTCATTTCTCCCTTTCATTTCTGTTCCAGGTGCCCATCTTCAGCAAGAAGGAAGAGGTCTTTGGTTATTTAGCAAAATACACTGTTCCAGTAATGAGAGCAGCATGGCTTATCAAAATGACTTGTGCCTATTATGCTGCTATCACAGAAACCAAGGTGAAAAAGCGTCATGTCATTGATCCCTTCATTGGTAAGCACTTTGTGTGAAGCACTGGTTTTGTCCATCACAGGTGTTTCCTTCTCAGCCTGCGCTTGATTAGTAAGAGATAGCCTGAAAATCCATGTAAACTTGTTTCCTACTGATAAGTCCTTGTGTTCTGATATGCATAACTGAAACAACAGGCCCATCTGTGAGGTTATGCTGTTGGAAAGTAAGTCTTAGCAGCCACAAATACTTCCTGAGAGCCTGCCTCTTCTTTCTCTCTAAGTTCTACTGAGCTCCTTTGCTGTATAACCTGGTTTGTTTCATACCTTACAAAGACAATTTAGGGATGGCTGATTAGCTGCTTCCCAAGTGAGTAAGTATGTTTCCAAGAGGCTTTCATGTTACTCTCTGTCTGTGTTTCCAGTCTCATTAAGCATTACTGGATCCAACACCCTTTGCATCCTGGCCTGCTCCAGATTGCTGCAGGCTAGGAGGGCTCCCCTGCCTATGTTCTGGCTTGTATGGCTGGGACTACAGGACTTGACCACACACCTTTGAAAAGCAGTATTAGCAGCAAAAGTCCATGGAATTCTTTTTTTTTTTTTTTTTAATCCAACTCCCCTGCCAATTATTTATCTCTGATATGAAAATTACAGAGGCTTCTTAACTGTGTCGGAAAGTTGATTTGTTATATATCGTTATTCCATTTGCTTTTCTGTTCTTTTGGGTGTATGTCTCTACTGCTGACCCTCTGTGTTGTTTCATGTTCTTGCATATTTTGCCTTGTTTTCCATCTGCAATGTCCCAGAGGAGTGTACTCTTGCTTTCACTTTGTTAATTGACTTTGCCCCTTATACACTTAAGTTTTAATAAAAAAAATTCTTTTTAAAAATTGTCGATCATGGCTTTACACTGGTACTTGAAAGAGACCTAAGAACAGGTTCAGAATTGAAGCGTTTCCAGTGTTTCTGCTGTCTGTCAGATTATTGAGGATGCTAAACTAGACTGGCCTAACACTGCTCTCCACTAAGAAGTCTTTTCTCTGCCTGCTGATTCTCCACAACTGCAATTGAAGAATCTTTCTTCCCAACTTTTCCAGTACAAAGTAATCCTGCCCTCAGACTCAGAAGTTTCTCCCCTTCTTCTCTGTTTCTGTGGATGTCTCTTCCTCCCTACCACCTCCAGGCCTCAAGCAAAGCTAATATTGTGGCCGTTATTTTTCTTTCTTTGTCTTTCTGTCCTTTTCAAATGACAGGAACTTTTTTTCTGTTTCCACCTGTGCACCAGCCTGGTTCTTTCTGCTCCTGTTTACCACGCTGCTCACTGCTAACCTGTTTGTTTTCTCTTCCCCAGAATGGACACAGATCATCACCAAGTACCTGTCAGAGCAGCTGCAGAAGATTGCAGAGTTCTACAGACAACTCCCAGGGCAAGGCTGTGGTTCACCATCAGGACCAATGCCCCAGGAAGTGGAACAGGCTCTGAAACAGTGGGATTACAATGAGAAACTGGCTATGTTCATGTTCCAGGTGAGGGACTTCAGGGGCTGCTAGGTGGGTGTGTAGCAAAGGAGGGCTCAGGAGCAGATGTCTCGTGATTTATTTCTGCGGAGTGTTTTCTTTCTGTGAATAGATCATTAGGACTGGATGCAGTTTTGAGCTCAATATTAGAACTGTGCGAACTTCCAGAGTTATTTCCACTGTTGGAAAGCAAGCTGCTCTGCCTTACCTTAGTGACCTTCAGCTTGTGTCCATTTGCTCTGCTTTTATCCATGTGCAGGATGGCATGCTGGACCGGCATGAGTTCCTGACATGGGTTCTCGAGTGCTTTGAGAAGATACGGTCGGGAGAGGATGAATTTCTGAAAATGCTCCTACCTTTACTGCTGAGGGTGAGAAATATGAACCCAGTTTACTTTAGGAGAGTGCTGACTTCTGCTGTTGCCAATCCCTTTCCTTTTGCCGAAGGGGATGATAAGCTATTTTGCACCAAGAACAGCAAGGAGTGTCCCTGTGAGCATCCTCCTTAGCTCGTGCAAGGATATCTTTTTAGTCTTGCTGTCTTCTGTTTTTTTTCTCCTTTGTCCTGTTTCCCTGCCCTGGACTTGGTAATCCCTGCCCCCTTGTCACAGCTGTGATAGTTTTGCTCATGCACCAGTACAGGGAACCTGCTTTTCTTTATTTCTTTCTGTTGGAACAGATTCAGGGCAAATCACTGAGGCCCTGGGAAAGCCGGGTGTGGGTACATTTTTATACATGAAGCCATTGCCACAGAGCATTTCAAGGGTTTTTCTGATGCTTAATGGCCAGTGGGTGATCCATGACACTGAGGAGCAATCTGTAAAAAGGAACTGCCTCTTCAAGGCAGTGCCGCACAGTGCAGTACTTGAGAAGATGGAGGGTTTCTCTTGTGTTTCTTGTTACAAGGATGTTTTCCCCTCCCTCCGTGTTCCCTGCAGTACTCTGGGGAGTTTGTGCAGTCTGCCTACCTGTCCAGACGTCTGGCCTACTTCTGCACCCGCAGGCTTGCTATGCAGCTGGATGGTGCTGGTGGGCACCCACCACACATCCTGTCGGCCCAGACAGGAAATGCTCTTCCTTCAACTCCCACCCCTCAGCCAGCTGCAGGGAATCCTCCTCCCAGCCCTTTCAGTGACTTACTTCTGTGCCCCCAGCACCGGCCAGTGGTGTATGGGCTCAGCTGCATCCTCCAGGTAGGTTTAAGTTGTGGTGATTCCTGGGTCAGCTGGGACAATTTACATTGTATGCCATCACAGAAAAATCATTACAGTCTGAGTCAGCAGCTTCCTATGTACAGAAATATCAAAACATGATTGTCTTTGCTGATGTGTTACAGAGCTTTTGTGCCAGACATCAGTGCTGTAGCAGTGCCCTTGACTGACTTGCCTAAGAAAAATGGGTTGGGATGGAGCCTTTTGCTCTACTCACAGGTCTCTCTGATGTCTGGAAAGCTTTACAAAAGAAGGGATGAGAAAGAAAGGGTTATTTCATCTGGAGTATGGCAATAGCAGGAAAGGAAGGGCATTTAGGAAAGGAAATTATGCCAAAAATGAAAGTGCTTTTGAATTTTGTCAGCTCTTAAAAACAAAACATCCCCTCATCAGAGGAACGATTCCCATTGAAAAAAAAAAAAAAAGAACCCCACAACCAAACAACCAGCACACACACAAAACAGCCTCTCCCTCTATGGAAGAATTTAATGGTTTAGGAGTAGCTGCAGGCTGTGAAGAGGAAGTACTCTAAACTCATAATCTTTATCCTGAAATTGATTAAACCTTACATTGCAATAAAAAGGCAAAGCCTTATTGATAGATGTTGGTTGGAAAGGTGATGTGACTCTGTGGGATTCAGTCCTTACCATCCTTGTGTCAGAAAAAGATAGGTGAGTTCTGTTCAGTGTGTGTATTCATTTATGACTGTGTTTTTCTCCTTCAAGAGGAGAGTGACTAGGTCAGGTGGGTCCATACAGAAGGAGTGGAGGTTTTTCCTTCCAGGGGGGAAAAGAAGCTCGTTAAAGCAGAGGAGGTCCCAGAGAGTGCAGGATGGAGCAGGAGTTGGAGAGGAAGAGAGCACAAAGCTTGGGAACCTGCTGCTCAAGAGAGAAACTTGAGATGAAGGAGCCCTGACAGGATCAAGAAGCAGCGAGCCAGCTCTCAAACAGGGTAGAAAGATAATTCCTATAGTATGGTTGCCTAGAACTAAGAATTTTTCTGCAAGGGTTAGAGAGCAGTGTGGGGTTATAAATAATGCCTTTGTATTTCTGTTAAGTTTGTTTTGGTCACTTTCTGTTAGAGAAGTTGAGAGTGGTTTTTTTTCTGTTTTCTATGTGATAAAGCATGTCTTTTTAATATAAAAATTCTCTGTTTGGGGAGCTTACTTTAGGGAAATATCTGAGCATATGTACCTCAAAGGTTTGGCTGATTTGGGCTTTGAACACAACCTGCTTTAAAAATTGACATTGGTTAAGGATGATCTGATCTTTAGTATATCTCAGAAGAGCTCTTCTCTTAGATCTACTGTTCTTCTGATCTGCAGATGGTAGATATGGCTAAGATCTGGTGGTTGGAAGTTTGAGCTGCATGAAGACAGGCTTGAAAGAGATGCATTTCTAACAGTGCATATAATTAACCTTTGCTCAAATGGTCTCAAGTTACAGTGGATTCTTTGGTTAGAGCATTTAAAACAGGCTTGGTTGTCTGTAGTGTCTGGCTCCTTGTGAGCCAGAAGCTGTAGGGGAGTATTGTAGGAATGTTTCAGTGAACTTTTTTCTGTGTTTATGTGAGTGTACAAGATCATAAAAGAATGATAATGCCTATAACATGGTATTGTTATTGTAATGATTACTATAATCACACTTGTGATTACAAAATGATATGGTATAATCAGTTTGTGTCTGTTACCTCATATTTCTTCTCAGTCTTTATTTTTGAGGGCTGTAAGTCACTAGTGTAAATGCTGCTCCTGGACCATGAGGATTGCATTGTGCATTGACAGTGTGAGTTGTAGAAAATAAGCTCTGTTTAGAAGCAGTGGAGAGCTCTGCAGCAATGTGTTTGGATAATGTGAATCTCTAGTCTTGGCTGTCTAAGCATAGCTAGGGCAAGAAACTCAGTGTAGCAAAAAAATGTAGTCTAGTGTAGTCCAAAGACTCTTTCAGAGCTTACAACAAAAAACCCTACCCAAACAGTAAATACGTTGTGTACAGGACAATGAATGCCTAGGTAGTGGGATAAAGTAGTGGTTAGTTCTGTAGAAAGTAATGTAACTTAATTGTTTTGACCTAGACTTGCTCAACAATACTGACTTTTCTGTCTGTTGCAGAGTATTATTTTGTGCTGCCCGAGTGCCCTTGTATGGCATTACTCTTTGACTGATAGCAGGATAAAGACTGGCTCCCCACTGGACCACCTGCCTATAGCCCCATCCAACTTGCCCATGCCAGGAGGGAATTCAGCCTTTACACAGCAGGTGAGCAGCTTTCAGAAAAGAGAGCTCTTGTGGTCTGAGAAAATAGCAGTATCTTAGCTCTTTCAGAATTTTTTTCGTTTTGTGTGATAAGCAGAGCAGGAGGTGCTGTCTCACTCCCAAAGAATTAAGTGCTCCCATTCTGCTATAAGCAAGACAGTGATGTCCTTGGAAGATGGGCAGAATCTAACCTTGAGTACAATTACTGTCATGCTCTTTGTTTTCTGACAATTTTGTTCAAAGGACTTCTAAGGCATCTTTATGTTTGTTTACACAAGTCCTTTGCTTCTAGGTGCGGGCAAAGCTGCGTGAAATTGAGCAGCAGATAAAGGAACGCGGCCAGGCTGTGGAGGTTCGCTGGTCATTTGACAAGTGCCAGGAAACCACAGCAGGTAACTTGCTGCAGGTTAAAATTTCTCTCCCCCTGTTCCATGTGCTACCCCCACAAATTTCCCATCTGGCTATTCTCTTTGTTTTTTCCTATTTGCTACTGTTCGTGTTTACTGTCAGCAGGTGTGGCTGGGGGAAGAAATGGCTCTTTTTCCTTCCAGTGCAAAATCTTACCTGGGTCTGTTTCGCCAGGTATAGGGGGAATTTCTGTTTTACTGGAAGCTGGAAATGTGTACCAGAGAGCTACATTCTTGTATACATGCCGTTTTCTGATGCTTCCCCCTAAAATCTGCAGTTGGCTGCAGTGAGTCAGGATATTAAGCTGGGTGCACCCTTGCCTGGCTGGTACAGCTTTCCTTGGACTATGAGCCCGAGCAGTGAGCTCACATAAACTTCTGATAGAATCATAGAATGGCCTGGGTTGGAAAGGACCTTAAAGATCATCTAGTCCCAACCCCACTGCTGTGGGCAGGGACACCTTCCGCCAGACCAGCTTGCTCAGGACCCCATCCTGCCTGGCCTTGGAACGCATCCAGGGATGGGGCATCCAGAACTTCTTGGTGTAACCTGTACCAATGTTTCACCACCCTCACAGTAAAGAGTTTAATCCTGATACCTAGTCTGAGTCTATCCTTTTTCAATTTAAACCCATTCCCCCATGTCCTCTCACTACATGCCCTTGTAAAAAGTCTCTCTCCAGCTCTCTTGTACGACCCTCTCAGGTATTGAAAGACCACAATAAGGTCACCCCAGAGTCTTCTCTTATTTAGGCTGAATAAGCCTGACTCTCTTAGCCTTTCTTCATAGGAGAGGTGTTCCATCCCTCTAAGCGTCTTCATGGCCTTTCTCTGGACTTGGTCCGACAGGTCTGTGTCCTTCCTATGCTGGGGACCCCAGAGCTGGATGCAGCACTGCCGGTGGGGTCTCACCAGAGCAGAGGAGGTGCAGAATCACCTCCCTTGACCTGCTGCCCCCACTGCTTTTGCTGCAGCCCTGAATACAGGGCTGAATACTGTGAGCTCATGTTGTCAGCTCATGTCCAGCCTCTCATCCGCCAGCACCCCCAAATTCTTGTCAGGGCTGCTCTTCATCTCTTCATCCCCCATTGTGTACTGATACTGGGGGTTCCCCTGACCCAAGTGCAGCACCCTGCACTCGGCCTTGTTGAACCTCATGAGATTCCCATGGGTGTTGCGGGTGTCTCTGGATGGCATCCCATCCTCCAGGGGTGTTAACCGAACCCCTCAGCTCGGTGTCTTCTGCAGACCTGCTGAGGGTGCACTCAGTCCTTGTCTGTGTGTACCACTTGTCACTGATGTCTGCTGGGATTGAGCCTTTGACCCCTGCCCTCTGGATGTGACTGTCCACCCAGTTCCTCATACACTGTACAGTCCAGCATGCCTGGTGGTGTGTAAGCCATCCCACTGCCTAAAAGACCAGCATTTTGGCAATGGCACAAGCCACGGAGCCTCTTATTAATAGACTGGGTCCATCTGTTTCTTCCAATGTCATTGCCTGCAATTGGAAGGATAGACGAGAAAACAACCTGTGTTCCAGAATCCCTTACATATTATCCTAAAGTCCTGAAGACCCTTTTAGTCACCCTTGGACTACGCATTGCAACTTCATCTCCCCCTGCATGAGACACCAGTAATGGGTAATAGTCTGAGGGCTGTACCAGGCTTAGGAAGTTTCATGATGTGATGTCTTTAACCTGAGCCCCAGGAAGGCAGCAGACTTCCCTTAAAGAAAGATCCATGTGGCATTTGGACTAAGGGTCCCAACCCTCTGTTCCCCTTAGAAGAGAATCACCTGTAGCTACAACCCATCTTTTTTTCCTCATGGAACTGGTCTTGATAGAGGTGTAGGACTTTCTGACCTTGGAAACACATCTGGTGTTGCTCTAGAGTCTGTTGTACCCGGTGCCAAATATGCATTTCTGTTCTCTGTTCTCTTCTAGGTTTCACTATTGGCCGTGTCTTGCACACTTTAGAAGTTCTGGACAGTCACAGCTTTGAAAGATCTGACTTCAGCAACTCTTTGGATTCCTTGTATAACAGGATATTTGGGCTGGGTCCAACTAAAGACAGTCATGAGGTGCCCTGGGACTTTGCTGCTGGGCCCTGGTCTTGGACGTGGCTATATTCTTGTTTATATCCCACTGTTACTGTCCTGTGTCTGCAGAGAGCTGACTAGGTAGTGGCCTTTGGCCAAGAGATGTGATCTCCATTGAAAAGGATTTCATGCAGCCTTGTTAGGGAGGTACTAAAGTGATAGGGGGGTCTGTGCTGTAGAAAAGTCTACCCTAACAAATAGCTGTAAGCTTGGGAGAATTCACACAGCTGAGAAGAGTCTCCTGATGAAAGACATCAGTCTGGATACCAGATTGGTGATAAAGACTTGTCATGTGTGTCAGAGGAGTAAATGCTAACCTTGTGGAGTTCTGGGCTGGCTGCTGCTTCCTGGAAGTCTGGGAGCACACAGTTCAGGTTCCTCTTAGCTTGGGAGCTGATGTATTTGTGAGGTGCAGGACCATAGTACAACCAGTACTGCCTTGGTTCCTGGAAGTGAGCTGCAGCACTGTCTGTTTGCATACTTTGGATAAGGCTGTCAAAGCTGTTTTTCACTCAGTGCTGTGATTAGCACTCCAGAGATGTGCTGCCGAAAGAGATGATTTTCTGAAGCAGAGTGAGTCTGAAGATTTATCGGAGGCTATGGGTCACTTCATGTTGCAAAATTGAGTCAAAGCAAGAGGGCTCTAGCTTGACATCTGTCCTCCCTGTTAGGAAGAGGGGAATGTAGCAATCTGTAGGCTGTGCTCTGTTCGAAGTAGACTCAATGTTCTATCTGCTCCCCATTCCTGTTTGGCTCAGGTTCTCACTGCAGTGCTGATATCTCAACAGATCTCCCCAGATGACGATGCAGTGGTGGCCTTGCTGTGTGAGTGGGCTGTCAGCTACAAACGCTCTGGACGCCACAGGGCCATGGTGGTGGCCAAACTCCTGGAGAAGCGTCAAGCAGAGATAGAGGCTGAGGTAAGTCCATATTCCTGGAAGGCTCTCAGCAGTAGAGGAGAGCAGAGGTTAGCTAACTACAGTTACACCACAAGGCAAAGGCCGAGCAGCACAATGCCTCTTGTCACTGGTGCTGTTAAGGCATTTGCTCCATCTAACGCAATGTAGGTCATAAATGAGCTTGTGAGATGGTGCATATCTCATTTCTTGGATACGTGTGAGGACAGCTGATTGCAGTGTGGAAGCACCAGCCTACTTGGACACTGAAGTAGCTCACAGAAACCTGTGTGGTGGCTTGCCTTTAAATGCAAGATAGAAAAAGTCTCTTGAAGACTTCTTTTTTCAACGTTAATGGGTAGGGAATTTCTCTTCTGTGTCAGCACTTGGTACTTTTTCCTGTTTCTGCAGAGATGTGGGGACTCTGAAGTCGTGGATGAGAAGGGCTCCATCTCCTCAGGCTCTCTCTCAGCAGCCAGTGCTCCTGTCTTTCAGGATGTCCTTATGCAGTTCCTTGACACTCAAGCTCCCATGCTAAGTATGTAATAAGAACTTGTGACCTCCCCGTTTCTATCTCTCCCTCTCCTGCAAACTTTGAATTTGTGTACTGTTCTCTTTTGTGTAGGTCTTGTGTGTATTTAAATTTTCTACCTGGTTTCCTTGCAATCCAGAGCTTACCTTGGAGAGATGAAAAAACCAAATTGCAGGGCCAGATGACAGAAAGATAATGGAGAAGCACTTCTGTTAACCGAGCATTGGCCAAGGATAGATGGGTATAGCTTAGTCAGGAATTACTTCAGGCTGAGAACTAGAGAGAGGTTTTTAACTAGTGGTTAAGTTCTGGAATAGTCTCTCAGTGGAAGTTCTGCAAACAGATCAAAGAGAATAGGACACAGCTCTGAACGTTGCAGGCAACTGTTTTTACACCCAGGAATAGCACTTCCAGGCTAAAGTCCTATGCCTCTGGGCTGTGACACTGGAGAGCTTTTGACTTGATTGCTGATCTTTGTAACTAGACTTTCTGGTTTTAGTCCCTGCTGTAATCTCAGAACTGTGTGCCAGTCACTTGTGCTGAGATCTCAGGAAACGCTTTCTCTTGCCCTAGGTTAGGTGGCTGGTGTTGCTCACTGTTGCAGAAGAGCTCTGATAGCCCTGACTCTTTTGTCTTTTCAGCTGATCCTGGGAAGGAAAATGAGAAGGTGGAGTTCTTTAACCTGGTGCTGCTGTTCTGTGAGCTAATCCGACACGATGTCTTCTCTCACAACATCTATATGTGCACACTCATCTCCCGGGGTGATCTTGCTATGGATTCTCATGGGCCTCGCCCGCCCTCCCCCTTTGATGACCCTGCTGAGGAGCACGACAGGAAGGAGGCCGAGGGGAGCAGTGGCATCAAGCTGGAGGTGAGAGCACAAGCACCATGGCCCTCCTGTACATGTCTCCGTGTTGTTCTTGCCCATTTTTACCAGCTTTGCAAACTCCTTGCTATTACCTCCTGGAGGATGTACCAGTGACTGCTGTTCCTCCTTCCCCCAACCTATTTCCTGAGCATTTCAGTTTAAGTGGCTGGAAATCTGGATTGTAAAGGGGTAGATAGGAAAATCCTGCATGGTTTGAAACAGAGCAGTGTATCATGAGCTGCTGTGTGAGGCCTGTACATGATATTTGCAGTGTATTGGGCTCCATGAATGTGTTCGCATGTTGTTTTCACTGTCCAACATGGACATCAAGTGCTGTACTCTACAAATACTCTCTTGTTCTCTGATGGTTCACTGAGATGTAAAACTGCTCTTTCTCTTTGCAGGACACAGCTCTTTCAGAGCCCATGGACATCGACCACAACCCCAGCATGCTCTTTGATGACATGGAAAAGACAGACTTTTCGGTATGTTCCTGCTTTTTCTACCTGCTGCTCAGTAACTGGGTCTGTATGTAACTGTAGGCCCAGGAACAGCACGTGCTTTGCTTTTGTGTATCTCTACTGTAGAGCCAGTATGCTGGGAGTGGCTGGGTTATAAAGCAGCTGACACTGTAAAAGATCCATATAGCCTGTTTATGCAGGTTGGTGTTCAGAACAGAATGAGTCCCAGTCATTCCTTGGGATCTCTTAATGCTCTGGCCACTGCCAGCCCAGTGTTTGGGCAGGGTAGGAAGTGAGCTGCTTGGAAATGGGTGGGAAATGGATGACCATGATAGCACCAGGAGACTGGGACTGACCAGTTACTGTTGCAGGGATTTGCTTGATCCTGGGACAAGATACTGTTCTGCTGTCCCCATACTATGTGGCCTTCAGTACTTCTTCAGGTTTATGCTTCTTCGTGGTATTTGTGGGCATAGTTCATGGCAGCAAAACACTTTGAAGCACTTAGTAATAAAAATAACTTGAGGTCGTTGAAAAATCCTTAAGCATCTGCATTTTTCCAGCCATTTCTGACCTTCAAGGTACATGTTAGGCAAGTGTGATGTGTAGAGTTAGATGGCTTTCCCAGAATCCTTAGTTCTGTGGAGGTGGTTATTCCCAAAACTCTAAGCCATGGTTATTTATTTCCTGTACTCCATGTACAACATGGTCCAGAAGCAGAAATGGGAATAGTGTCTTAGCACATTGCCTTGGTCATTGCCCTAAGAACTGGATGTTTGTCCAACCTTCCCTTCCTCTTCCTTCTCCTTTCTAGGCCTGAGCAGATGTACCTTCCTTCAGCAACCTTTACTGTGGCACAACCACGTTCCTTAACTGCCTTTTCTTTTTCTTATGTCTCCCCAGATGTTTTCTCCACCAATGCATTGTGAATCTAAAGCCAGCCCTTCCCCTGAAAAACCAGATCCTGAAAAGGAAGCAAAGCCTCTGCTGAAGGACAAGTCTGTGGAAGGAATGCTTGCATCCCTGTATGACCAGCCTCGGCACATCCAGTATGCAACGCACTTTCCTATTCCTCAGGTACGAGACCTGCTTGTAACTGCTCCTCATGTGCTCTTGCCGTGAGGCTGCTGTATTTCCCTGCTGTGGGTGGGTAAGGAGCAGTCATGCTTTTCTGGATGTCTTCTTGCTTACTCCCAAAGAAGCTTCTGAAATGAAGCTTTCCTCTTCATTAAAGAGAGCCAGATGTAAAACAAGATTAGAGCATTTGGCGTCGTAGTTGCTAATGCAGTTGTCTCTTCTGGTTTCCCAGGAGGAGTCATGCAGCCACGAGTGTAACCAAAGGCTGGTAGTTCTTTTTGGGGTTGGAAAACAACGGGATGATGCTCGGCACGCGATCAAGAAAATAACCAAAGACATTCTAAAAGTCTTAAACAGAAAGAGCACTGCAGAGACAGGTTAGTAAAGCTCAAGACACTCCCTTCTGAAGTAGGAACATCTTTCCACTTGGTTGGCTCCCTTGTCTGGATTCTCACAGTGAAAGGATTTTATATAATCTACAGTGTCTGGTAAGAGGTATTAGTGAATGAGAGTCTGAAATGGTGCTCTGTTTTCTAACATGCTAACTAGCAAGTAGGACAATTGATTTCCTGCTGACAATATCTGTTTAACTGAACTTCAGAAGAGAATTAAGTCATACAGGGTTCAGAACGAGACCCTGGCCAAAACTTTGACTTTGCAGATTTTATTTTCTTTAGTTCTTGCATTTAGATCCTTGCACAAGAAGCAAAAAATGCTTTGCCTATGCTTATTTGGCAAAGACTTGATTAAATGTGTCATGCCATTATGCTTCAGGCAAATGGTAAATCCATAGGATAGGAAATTTGGAAAGCTGTGTCAAAACCAATAGAAAGTCTCTGATGTCCATCAGCTGAGAATCTGGCTACAATTTTTATTTCTTAGTCTGTTGCCTGAAAGGCAACTTGAAATGTGTTAGAAAAATGATACTTTAAGAGGTGGAGTGCTCTGCAAATTGGAGACTAAACATCTCCAGTCCAGAATGCCTGTTCTCATCAGGGAATACGTGTACCTCTAAATCAAGAGAGAAGGGTACTCCAAAGAGTACCTTTGTTTGGCATAGACTAGATTGGTGGTGTTTTGTCCTCTGGTGAAGAAGGTAGCGTAATACTGTTTTTTGATCCTTCCAACTTTGGTAGGTGGAGAGGAAGGCCAGAAGAGGAAAAAGAGCAAGCCAGAAGCATTCCCAACGGCTGAAGATATCTTTGCAAAGTTCCAGCACCTTTCTCACTTTGATCAGCACCAGGTCACATCTCAGGTATGAAAATCTGAAGACTGCTGTCCTAACTGGGCCCTGACTGTGTGCCTCTGTGTTACTGAGAAGATCTTCCTGAAGGGAAAAAGGTACATGGGCCCACTGAGGGACTGCTGCAAGGGGACATAGTACTGAATGTTGTCTGGCACTTGCAGGTATCTCGCAATGTCTTGGAACAGATCACCAGCTTTGCTTTGGGAATGTCATACCACCTGCCTCTGGTACAGCACGTGCAGTTCATATTTGACTTGATGGAGTACTCACTCAATATCAGTGGTCTTATCGACTTTGCCATCCAGGTAAGGGCAGTGTGCTCAGGTGCTTCCTGGGGAGGGATTCATCCACCTGAAAGGCAGCAGATCTGTGCTATGGTAGTGCTCTGGGGATCATTGGTGACCCTCTGACCTATGTCATGTAGGTGGTCATTTTAGGTGGTCATTGCGATGCTTCTGGGTTGCAGCTGTTAGGAATAAGTTCTCTGTGGAAGATAGTCCTACGTGTTCTGTTCTGAGGATTATTCTTGCAGAGGCTTTGGGCATGTTTCCACAGGACTTGCATTGCATCTGTGTCTCTGGTTGCAGCAGGGCCTTGTTCTGAGTGAGAAGGGGATTGTCTGTCTCTGGCACCTTGCCTACCTTGCTCCCCTGGAAAGATCCTTGGCACATGGCAGCTCAGGCTGCCTTCTGGATCCTGCTAAAATCCTGTTGCTGTTTCTGCAGCCCTGTACCAGGTGTCTCTTGAAGGCTTGCTGATGGAATTGAGGCTGCTAGCCTGAAAAGGATAGGCAAGTGAGATTTATGCAGGATAGAACTACCCAATGAGTGGCCATATCCCAGTCACCCTCTGACACCCAAACCCTGACAGCCCTTTATACTGCCTGAGGCATTGTGCCTAAGTATGGAGTGCCAGCTGTTCTCTAAGCAGAAAGTGCCTGGCAGCTCTTTCCTGGCAGGTCCTATAGGCTGTGGGTTTGGTGTGCCTCCTCCCTTTCTGACCATACCTTACCCCTGTGGCTGTTGAAGGGTTTTTCTGTCATTGGGTGCAGTTGCTGAATGAACTGAGCGTGGTGGAGGCAGAACTGCTGTTGAAATCCTCCGACCTTGTTGGCAGCTATACCACCAGCTTGTGCCTGTGCATCGTGGCTGTGCTGCGGCACTACCACTCCTGCCTTATATTGAACCAGGACCAGATGGCTCAGGTCTTCGAAGGGTAAGGGTGTCTTCCCCTCGCTGTGTGTAAGGAAGCAAGTGTATATTCTGGGGGTTTGTAAGGGGCAGGGACATATCTGTGTCATTCCTAAAAGGTGGCAACTTTGTCCATGAGGATTCAGCTCACTTTTTTGTCTCTATACAGTCTGTGTGGAGTGGTGAAACATGGCATGAACCGCTCGGATGGCTCCTCAGCAGAGCGCTGTATCCTGGCCTATCTCTATGACCTGTATACCTCCTGCAGTCACCTCAAAAGTAAATTTGGGGAGCTCTTTAGGTGAGTCTGAAGCAGGTGAGATGCGATGGGTACTACCCAGTATAGCACCTTGGCTTAAGCTTTGGTTATGGTCTTGTTTGATGGGATTGTCCGTGAGATACTCTGTCTTGTGAGTAGTGGCATGTTTGACAGGCAGTAATGACCTAGTGGGTAATCTTGACTCTCTTAAATCAGGTTGGTTTTGGTAAATTACCTTCAGTAGTCCTCTGCAGCTCCACAGGTCTCTACTTACCCCACCCCTAGAGGGCATACCTAGAGAGTTCTGCTCCTACCAATCTCCTGACTGAGCTGTTCATCCTAAAATTGTTCTCTGCTCCCTAGTAATCCTAGCATTTGAATAAAGCATCTTTGAGCTGTAATAGATAATTTAAAATGTCATTATAGCGTACAGTAACAGTCAGAAAGCAAATTAAATGTTGCCTATCGTTTGGAAAGGAGTGGAGGACAGACCAGAGAGCACCATTAGACCACCATTTAAGTCATGATACAACTGTGCCTTGTGGTTTGGGGTAACAAACTCCAATAAGCATGTAGCGGAGTTAGGGACAAAGGAGAGTGAGTGGATAGATTATCAGACATTTGAAATTACTTACTTACGAGGAACTGAATCTCCTCCCCACAGAAGAGGAGTACTGAAACTCTGTAACGTTCTGGTTGGTACGGAAGATAAACTGAATGTTCAATATGTCCTACAATACAAGCACAAAGAGGAATGAATAGAAAATAAAAAATGGGAGAGCCTTTGTTGGTACACAGTGATCGTGAGTTTCAACATGTTCTTGCCCAGGGAGCATTTGTCTTTGCTTACCAGAGTTCAGTGGCAGCTAAGTCTTTTGTGTCACTTATCTCTTTTCTGTTCTGTTTAGTGACTTCTGCTCCAAGGTGAAGAACACAATCTATTGCAATGTTGAGCCATCTGACTCCAACATGCTATGGGAACCAGAGTTCATGATTGACACTATCGAAAATCCCTCTGCACATAACTTTACATACACCAACCTGGGCAAGAGCCTCAATGAAAACCCAGCCAACCGCTACAGTTTCGTCTGTAATGCACTTATGCACGTGTGTGTGGGACACCACGACCCAGACAGGTGAGAGGCAGAACTTTCGTGGTTCTACTGAGATAGTAAAATCTTAAGTGAGGGTAAGAAAGCCAGTGGCCATTTCTTGGCTGTCTTGGGATGTGAAAAAGGAGGACGAAGGCTGGGGTCCCTTGAAGAATCGCTGACCTGATGGCATGCATGAGTAGCAAAGCTGACCCTCTGCTTTTTTCATTATTTATTTAACAGGGTGAACGACATTGCTATCCTGTGTGCTGAGCTAACTGGCTACTGCAAGTCTCTAAGTGCCGAGTGGCTGGGTGTGCTCAAAGCTTTGTGCTGTTCCTCCAATAATGGGACCTGTGGCTTCAATGATCTCCTCTGCAATGTTGATGCAAGTGCAAACATTCAAAAGGGGAAAAGGAATTGAAGCAGAAGTGGAGGGATCCCTTGGGAGAAGGCAAAAATAAACAAGGGATGGAGGCTTTGTCTTCTGAGGGCAGGGAAAAGGCTTTCAATACTGGGGGCTGCCTCTGGTGTTTGTTGCAGCCTGGGCTGATCATGGACATTGATTAGGGGTTATGGGCCCTTCTGTCCCTCAGCTCCTAAGCAAGCTGAGGAATTGCTGACAGAGGGAATGAGGGAGAGGCTGTTGTGATCACTGGTGGTCTCCTCTCTTCCAGGTCAGTGACTTATCTTTCCATGATTCCTTGGCCACCTTTGTTGCCATTCTTATTGCCCGGCAGTGCTTGCTGCTGGAGGACCTGATTCGCTGTGCTGCTATCCCCTCCCTCCTCAATGCTGGTAAGTGCATCTCTGCACAAGGCTGGGCTTAGTCTCAGTTCTGGCCGCCAGGCCTATCCTTAATGAATACTTGGTGGACCCCATAGTTGTGAAACGTGCCTCCAGTACTTTTTTTATACTTCAGAATTGAATGCAATGCTTTAGAGTTTCTGGCTTTTGATTTCTATCAAGAACTAGTTGTGCTAAGGTGTTTTGGGGCCTTGCTCTCCCAAGTTTGTGTGCAAGATGAAATTAGCCTGACGAGATGTTACTAGCCATACTATGTGACCAGTATGCTCAGCTCTGAACTCTAGCACTACACCTCCCTTTGATGATACAGTTCAGCTTAGCATTTTGGCTAGAACAGCCAGCTGACCAGTTGGGCCTAAAGCACCTGAGTCAGTCCTTTGACTCTGCCGCCAGCCTGCCCAGCTTTGCCCTGGGGATTGCAGCATCCAGACTCTTGACAGGGTGAAGTTGGAGCAAGCAGAGTGCAGTGCATGTCACTGGGGATAATACTGGATTTGCTCGCTTGCATGTTGATTGCTACACATGCTCCATATTTGTAAATACAATAAGGCCTGCTGCAGCTTCTCAACAGGCTGCTCCAGGGCAGTGCACTGTGAATAGCTTTTGTACTGAGAGTCAGCTGTCCTGGTGCTTAAGAAGTCTCAGTTGGCTGTTTTCTTTACATAGCCTGCAGCGAACAGGACTCAGAACCAGGAGCACGTCTGACCTGCCGGATTTTACTCCATCTGTTCAAGACTCCGCAGCTGAACCCATGCCAGCAAGATGGCAGTAAGTGAAGGAATGTAGAGCCTTTAATGTGAAAGTACTGAGGCTCTTGCACCCCAAGAAGAGAGATATTTAGACCCTACTTGCTTTGAATAGAGCAGGCAAAGCCTGATACAGTGCTTTCCACAAAAGACAAAGAACAGTATCCTTCCATTTATGTCACGCCATGGTAGGCAGGCACGTTGGGGAGAAGGCTCTTGGAGGCAGGAAACCAGCCAGTAGAGGTGGCCTTGCTGTCAGTAAGCCATTAGAATAATGATCACTTCTTTTTTTTTATGTCTTAAGCTTAGTATAGCTTCTTAACTTGATGCCAGAAGCTGCTGTTCTACAGCACTCCCTTTTTGTCTGATGATGGAAGCAGTCCAGGAAGCTTTGTTCTTGGCTCCTCATCAGTATCCTGATAGCTCAGATTTCTAAATCCAGCCTATATTCTAGGTTTAGGGACCTGTTGGAGCTTGGAGTTCATGACACAGGCACTGCACCCCGCTTGGATTTCATGGTTCAGTTGTCACAGTGTGATTGGCACTATGCTTCATGAAACTAAATTAAATGGACCCCATGTTACAGTTAGGAAATGGACTGGCCTCGGCATTCACTGAGCTGGATTTTATGGCACTCGCTGGCACATAACTCAGGCATCTCTGGGGCCCATGCCTTTCTCTCCTGCTGAGTATTGCCTTTCCCCTTTGTCCTCTTTGCAGACAAACCCACAGTGGGAATCCGCTCTTCCTGTGACCGTCACTTACTGGCAGCTTCCCAAAATCGAATTGTGGACGGAGCAGTTTTTGCAGTGCTGAAGGCTGTCTTTGTTCTGGGTGCGTACCTGTGTTAGCCTCAACCTGTAAGAATGTTTGTCAGGGGAGTGGGAGAAAGGCACTGTATTGTATGTGTTGGCTGTACAGAAGGCCAGAAGAGATCTGTTCCAGTGATTGTGTGGCTTGTCTGTAGCCCATTGGTTGAACTCTAAATACGCTTTGAATCTCTTGGCTCCAGAGAGGTAATTGATCCCAGGGAAAGTTTGCAAAAGCTTGAGGTGTTTTTTGAGTCAGGCTTTGTGGTTGGCATTGTCGATTAAGTGACATTTGTGTTTTTCTTGTAGGAGATGCAGAACTGAAAGGCTCTGGCTTTTCCCACCCTGGAGGTGTCGATGATCTCATGGATGATGAGCTGGGCACCAGGAAGGCTGGTGGTCGGGTAGTAACTGTAGAAACAGCTAGCTTGGATATTTATGCCAAGTATGTACTAAGGAGTATATGTCAACAGGTGAGTCTGTCCCATCTCTAGGTTTGTCCTTGTCCTTTCTGCAGATGGATGTAACTGCCTTTCTGCAGGTTGGGTTTGGCAGGTGTTCCTTTGAAAGATCAGTGAAGAACCTGCAATGTTTCAGTCATGTGATGGCTCTGAGGACTGCACACTGTTAACAAAATACTGAGAGGCAAGCAGTGGTCAACAATTGCAGTATGCAGGGGCTGAAAATCCCCTTTGCTTTGACAACAGCGCAGGGCTCATGTCCAAGGAGGGCAGTGCAGGGAGTGGGATGCTGAGATGTGTGCTGGAGGCAAAGATCAGCAGAGAAAGACAGTTTGTTGAAGTGATAAATGGTGTCTTTGAGACTGCAGCCTAAGTGTGCTTGCAGCTAGGCTGTTAATGTATCCCTGGACTTTGCATTGCCCTGTTTAGTTAATTAGAGGAACAAGAACAAAAGCCTTTTGCTTAGTCTAATCTGACAGCACCAGTATTTCTGTTTCTTTATGGAAAATTGACAACTGAGGAACTGAAACCTAGCTAATAAGGTTGCTGAGTGGAGTGGATGCTACCATACTGTATGAAAATGGATGTTGATGGGTGTCTTTAACCTTGGTTGGTAGTTTATTCTGTCAGCAAGAAAGATGCAGTGTTACAATTTGAAATGTGCGTTTTATATTACTAATGTGTAAACCCCACACATTGATGCTGTTATGTTGTCCTCGTGCTATTGTTTATTAATTGGCTTGTTACATAGCAATGTTGCCAGTCTACCAGAGAAGAATTTGAACCACCTATTTACAGGCGTAAATTCAACATACTTGATGTTACTGAAACCTGACTGCAGCGTTTGCAGTAGATATTCCCTTGCTGGTCACAGCCTACATAGGAAGGACTCAAAGCAGATAAAAGTGTCTGTGCGTACAGCAGGGAGTAGCAGTCTGGGGATGGGGAAAAGGAGCAGATTATAACTAATTTAAAGGTTTCTTCATAGATTCGTAGAATGGTTTGGGTTGGAAGAGTTGTTAAAGATCATCTGGTTCCAACCCCCCTGCCACAGGGTGGAACACCTTCCACTATCCCAGGTTGCTCCAAGCCCCATCCAGCATGACCTTGGACACTTCCAGGGATGAGACATCTACGTCTTCTCTGGGCAGTCTGTGCTGGGGCCTCATCACCCTCACAGTAAAGAATTTCTTCCTAATATCCCATCTAAACCTACTTGGAAATTAAAGCCATTCCCCTTTGCCCCATCACTGCATACCCTTATGAAAAGTCCCTCTCAACCTTCTTGTAGGTATCCATCAGGTACTGGGAGGTGCTCTGAGGTCTCCCTAGAGCCTTCCCTTTTCTCCAGGCTGAACAATCCCAACTCTCTCAGCCTGTCTTCACAGGAGAGGTGCTCCATTCCTCTAATCATCTTCATGGCCTCCTCTGTGCTCACTCCAGCAGGTCCATGGCCTTCCTGTTTTGGAGAGCCCAGAGCTGGATGCAGCACTGCTGGTGGAGTCTTATGAGAGGGAAGTAGAGGGGCAGAATCCTGTCCTTTGAATTGCTGCCTACATTGCTTTTGCTGCAGCCCAGGATACCAGAGCTGCCAACACACTGGCTGGCTCATGTCAAGCTTCTTGCCCACCAACACTCCCAAGTCCCTTCTCAGGGCTGCTCTCAATCCGTTCTCCACCCAGCCTGTACTTGTCCTTGGGCTTGTCCTGACCCATGTGTAGGACCTTGCACTTGCCCTCCTTGAACTTCATGAGGTTCTCACAGGGCCCATCAAGCCTGTCCAAGTCCCTCTGGATGGCATTCCTTCCCTCTGGCATGTCTTACTTGTAAGATTATACCACTAAAATGGATCAGAGATGAAGTCTGAATTCTTGGAGGAAGCTGAGCAAGTGATAAAAGTCTTCCCAAGGATATGCATATTACCTCAGCAAGGAAGAGAAGTTGAAGAGATTATGATGTAGCAACACTGAAGGGGAAAAGTGCAATAGGCATTGGAGAGGTCAGCAAACTACATGTATGATGAAGCTGAAGATCTAGGCTGTGGTTTCACAAGGATTTCAAACCAGAGTTTTAACCTTTCCAGTCTTTGTGTTTTAGTGGTTAGAGTGCTGTCCACTGCTAAGGGATTTTCCAGCTTTCTGGGTTTAGCATCAGCACTTGTACATGGTGAACTGGATCCTCATCTCTCCTCCTCTGGTTGTCACTGCTCAGTGGAACAATTCTCTGATCAGACTTGCTCTGCAGCTGCAGAAGTGCTTACATAGCAGTCCTCTGTTGATTTGAATTTAATGAATTTGCCTAATTTTAAATACGAAAAATTTCTGCACTAACAAATACTGCAGGTTAACTGTAAATTGTGTGAAGTACCTACCTCATGTTTGTTTTGGAAACTGCTGCCCTTAATATTATACATTTAGGGAGCATCAACTGGAATTGAGAGGCTGACAGTAATAGTTTTCTGTCTCCTTTCTCATGATATGTGACTTTGTAAGTGGTTTGCATCCAGTCAGTCATTTTCCTTTCCAGACTTTAAGAAGTAAAGTAATTGGCTTTTGCTAAGTGTGGCAGTGTGTTTTCTATCACCATGTGAAAATTACGGGGTATGCTTTTCCTTAAGACATGTTCTTGTTTAGCCTTTGCTGCAACCCTGAGTTACCTAATTTAGGACAGCTCCAGAGCTTTGCTGTTCAGGAAATAGACCAAGCAATTTTAAGTGATCCCTTCTGATCTTTTGAGCTCAAGTGTCAATGTTGCTGGAGCCTGGACCTGGCAGTGACTGTGTACTGTTAAATCACACCAATATTTTATCAAAAGAAAGAGCAACTACTGTGTTTCACTACTGCTGACTTGTCAGAGTTGATGTTTCCTCTGTTCCGATTGCTGTGCTGTGCCTGATGCCTGCTGAATCAGGATAGTACAGTTCATGAAGAGAAATGATTATCAAGGCATAACTGCATACTAATAAGGCTTTTATGATTTTGATGTGTTCCGTGCGTCTCTCTGAGACTGAAAGCAGGGGCGTTGGTTTGGAATCAGACATCAGTATGCCTGTGCTGACTCTGCCTTCGTCTTGCAGGAGTGGGTAGGTGAACGATGTCTGAAGTCCCTCTGTGAAGACAGCAACGACTTGCAGGATCCTGTCCTGAGCAGCACACAGGCCCAGAGGCTGATGCAGCTGATTTGTTATCCACACCGGCTGCTGGACAATGAGGAAGGAGAAAATCCTCAACGGCAGAGGATTAAACGCATCTTACAGGTGCAGGCTCCTGGCAGAATCCAAGAGTGTCCTAGTAATTGCCTAATGTAAATGCAGCCCTCTGAGGGTTCTGACACTGGTTGTGGTGGGAGCTGAGGGTGTGGGTTGACATAGTCTGAACTGGGGTAAGGAATCACATGAAGTGTGTGTGTTGCAGAATTTGGACCAGTGGACCATGAGACAGTCCTCGCTGGAGCTGCAGCTCATGATTAAACAGACAGCAAACAATGTGAGTTTCTGCTCAGAGGGGACCATACGGGGATGTGTGAAGTGGCTGATTGTGAATTGCTAGGGTGGTGGCCTGGCAGAAGTGGGAACAGGGAGAAAGTACACAATGAGGGATCAAGCCTGTGAAAGCCAAGCTTGAGAGGGAAATGATGAGACAAAGACCCAAAGAGCAGTAGACATGGGGAAGTTGGCAAACTGGGTCTATGCTGAGTTGTGGTGGAATGTGCAAGCCCTGTCAGTGGGTGCTTTCAGAGAAGGACTTGGCTATCTTTTCTTCCCTATCTCCAGGAGATGAACTCCCTCTTAGAAAATATAGCCAAGGCCACCATTGAGGTATTTCAGCAGTCAGCAGAGACCAGCTCTGCTAGCTGTGCTGGTAATGGAGTCAACAATATCAGTAGCTCAACAAGTGCTACACCTGCCAGCAACAAATCCAAACCCATCCTCAGGTAGGTGTTGAGCAATTGTGCAGCTCCTTTGTAGATGAGTCTGAATTGTAAGTTGGATTGCAAACTGCTTTTCTCTCCTGTGTTGTCATAGCTCCCTGGAGAGATCAGGAGTCTGGCTGGTGGCCCCTCTGATTGCCAAGCTTCCAACATCAGTGCAGGGCCATGTGCTGAAAGCTGCTGGAGAAGAACTAGAGAAAGGACAACACTTGGGGTCATCGTCCCGCAAAGAGCGGGACCGCCAGAAGCAGAAGAGGTGAGTCCAGGAAAAAGGGCAGGCAGTGTTTGCTGTACTGATCCCCCTGCCTGGCAGTACAGCTCCTTCTCTGTTCTCTGTTCAGTATGTCTCTCCTGAGCCAGCAGCCATTCTTGTCACTGGTGCTGACTTGCTTGAAGGGACAGGATGAGCAGCGGGAAGGCCTCCTCACCTCTCTGTACAGTCAGGTTCAGCAGGTAGGTGTCTTTTTCTCCCCTGACTTCCCTCAAGGGCTTCCCCCTCGAGCAGGCAGGCTATTGAACATGGCCTCGGGATGTTTTCTCCCTTGCCCTGTTTGGCATAGGGTGCTGGAGCTGACCCTTTCTGAGTCACTAGACAGTGAGAAGTACAAGCTGCTCTCCATAAGCTTCAGCATACAGCTTGTGAGGTCTGTCCTCTCTTCTGTATTTCTTAGATTGTTACCAACTGGCGGGAAGATCAGTACCAAGATGACTGCAAAGCCAAGCAGCTGATGCACGAGGCCCTGAAACTGCGGCTGAATTTGGTGAGCAGTTGCAGAAAAAGAGCTTAACCATATGGGGTGAAGAGTTGTCTGCCTTTTTTATTTTTTTCCCTTTTCCTTTTTTTTTTTTCTTTTTGGAACATGCACACATCAGAGGGTCTATATATGTCCTGAGGCAAGGAAGTAGGAGAGAGACTTGTGCTGCTTCTAGGTCTTGAGCCTTGAATGTGACAGCGTGCATTCCTTACTCTACTCAATCAGGATGAAATCCAAAGACTTGGTCTCTCTTTTGTAGATGTGCCTTCTCATTGCAATGCTTTTTCAGTCCACAGCACTACTACTTGTATCTGAGGTTTGTCCTGCTGACAGCAGTCTCCTTCAGCTCTCAGGGGGCCCTGGGCTCATTTGAGCTCTGGTTTAAGCTCCTTTCTCACTTAAATCTCAGTGGTTTTTGGAGCCTTGTAACTAAACTCCCTTTCTTTGCCAGGTGGGGGGAATGTTTGACACAGTCCAACGCAGTACACAACAGACAACTGAATGGGCTGTGCTTCTCCTGGACATCATCAGCAGTGGCACCGTGGACATGCAGTCAAACAAGTAACTTTCTGGCTGACTTCTCATCCATACACTTCCCAAGGGAGGCAGTTGGTAGCATGGCCCCATGTCTCATGTGAGCTAGCCGTCTCTCTAGACAGTCTGCCAGAAGTACTGTAATAGCTGAAAGAGACTCCAGAGCAATAGCCACAACTTAGGTCCTCATATCCAAGTGTACTCTGCCATATCCTGAGCAAACTTGGCTTTCCAGATGCAGAGAGATATTCAGGGGAGAGCTGAGTCTGGACCTGCTTTTTAGAGACACTGACTGGATAGAAAGGAGTCCAGTTTTTATCTGTGATACTGCACTTATCTCATGTGAGAACACCCCGTGGTGTATAAGCAAAAGGAGGATTAGTGTGGGAGGTTAGTCTGAAGACTGTCACTTCTGACTGTAGGCAGTACTTTCGACAATCTAGTGATGTTTGGTGTTGCTGTGATGGCAGAGGCTTTATACCAGCTTCTCAGGTGACCTTAACCTTTCTGCTCTGACCAACAGTGAGCTCTTCACCACCGTGCTGGACATGCTGAGTGTTCTCATCAACGGCACCCTGGCTGCTGACATGTCCAGCATTTCTCAGGGCAGCATGGAGGAGAACAAGCGGGCGTACATGAATCTTGTCAAGAAACTCAGGGTGAGGGACACCAGGCCCTGTATGGGGAGCAGAGTGTGCTGTGTTGTGGTTGTCCAGCTATTCAGATATGCCTGTGTCATTGATGGTACTTGTCCTATTGCTGCTGTTTAGATGAAGTAGTGAGGGTTGTCCCTATGACTCTGAAGGATGCAAAGGTGAGAGGTGTAATGCAGGGATGGAGACTGATACCAGAAGAAGCATAGGTGGCCTTTGGATGGCTTTTCCTGAGCAATTCTTCAAGCCTTCTCCATTCCACTTGTGCAGAAGGAGCTGGGGGACCGGCAATCTGACAGCCTGGAGAAGGTGCGACAGCTACTGCCACTTCCCAAGCAAACCCGAGATGTCATCACCTGTGAACCTCAGGGATCCCTTATTGACACTAAAGGCAATAAAATAGCTGGCTTTGATTCCATCTTCAAGAAGGAGGTAAGTGAAGTATTTTTGTCTATATCACAGCTCCTGAGTACAGGTGTCACCTTGTCCTCTGATGCCATGAGTCTGCACAGCTTGGGAGGCTTCTGTGTGCAGTACCTTGTTCCCTGACAGGCTGACTGCACACAGGCAAGCTGGCACATAGCCATGTCCAAAAAGGGCAAAACTAGATGTTAATGCTTGGTGATACATGCTGCTGTGGCCTTGAGATATTAATCAAAATTTGGTTTTGTACCTATGGTTATATAAAGCATAAAGAGAGACACATTATCCCTGTCGCATAAGTTACTGGGCAGTGCCAGTGTGCAGGAGACTAGCAGAGATGGGATGAAGGAGACTGGCAGTTGTTGATGAAGGGCTTTAGAAATGACTGCTTTGCCACCTGGAAGAGCAAGGACCATAAGGGCAGAGACTCAGGCTGTATACTGAGACATCTGGAGTAGAGCCTAAGGAAAGCATAAGAGTTTCCTGTACCTTCATAGGAGCAACAACAGGGTTCTTGGAGGTTCTTGTCTCTTTTGCTCTAAAGGGTTTGCAAGTCTCTACAAAACAGAAGATTTCCCCTTGGGATCTCTTTGAGGGCTTGAAGCACTCAGCCCCCCTCTCCTGGGGATGGTTTGGGACAGTACGGGTGGATCGCAGGGTGTCCAGATTTGAGGAGCAGCAGAGGCTTCTTCTGTATCACACACACCTGAAACCCAAGCCCCGCAGCTACTACCTGGAGCCATTGCCACTGCCCCCAGAAGAGGAAGAGCCTCCCACGCCTGTGGCTTTGGAGCCAGAGAAGAAAGCTGCAGAACCAGCCAAGGCTGACAAAACAAGCTCCAATCCTGCCGCCTCCACTGAGGAACGCAAGAAGAAACAGAGCAAAACCAAGAAACGCAACCAATCTGCCAGTAAAACTGAGGTAATGAAGCACCCCGCAGCTGTGGACCTCCCATATCCACCACTCCCCGGAGCCTTCCTGAGGAGCCTGAGGGTGGTGTAGTGGTGAAGATGTGATAGTTTCCTCTCAGCTGGGAGTGCTGGAGCTCTATCCTGCTCTCTCTAGCAAGGGGCAGGGCAAACATTTTCGTAATCCATGCTAGGGGGGAAGGAGGCTGCCCAGGTCAGATAGCATCCCAGATTTCCTCCTGTGGCCTTTGCAACCCTTTCATACTCTTCATCCATTCATGAATTCCCAGTGCATATTGATATTTCTTATTTCTTTGTCCTTGCAGGATTTTGTGCTGGGCCCTAGTCGAGGGGTTTCCTATGGAGTGGGTATGCCTACAGACCTCTTGCATCACCAGCCAGGAAGCACAATGTCGAGGCTGACATATGGGCCATCACCAGTGGGTCTCTATGCCCAGAATCAGCCTCTTCCAGCAGGTAGGTGCACAGGAGAGCTGAGCATATTGCACCTCTTTGGGAACCTCTTGTAAGAACCTTCGGCTCTATGTCGGCCCCTACACTTTGTCCTTTTGCCTGTCATTTCTAGATACAGTGATGAACAGTTGTTCTGGAGCTGTGAGGTGCACCAATAGCTTGTTCCTCTTGCAGGTGGCCCTCGCCTGGATACATCCTACAGACCTGTGCGCATGCCGCTGGGAAAACTGGTTCAGAGTCGTCCTCCATATAGTGGGGTGCTGCCTCCAGGGATGGGGAGCATGATGGGCATTGACCCCTCCTACAAGCCAGCCGTGTACAGGCAGCAGCCTCCAGTATCCCAGGGACAGATACTGAGGCAGCAGCTTCAAGCAAAGTTGGTAAGTCAGAGCTGTGCTCCTGCTGGTGCTGACTCCACAGTATAGCAAGCCCAGGCTGTTTGGTGCTGTCCCTTTTAGCCAGAACTACTCAACCCTGTCTCTGTGTCTGCTTTGGAAAGATTGTCTCATGTCTGTTCTTCTGGTGCCACCTGCTTTGTGGGTCTGTGTCACGAACAGTTGGGAGAGACCATCCTTGAGGTGCTCTGGGGCATCTGTGGCTGGTGGGCACTGAGAGGGGCACGTCCTGGCTGTGAGGTAGCGGGTTTTTTTAGTGGCCTGTTTGTCCTAGGTCAGGGTGAGGCAGAAGTCATGAGTATATGCCTGCTGTGCCGCAACCTTGTTGCTAAGCAGTGAAGGTACTTGTCTGGTTTGGTGGGAGCTGCTGAGGAGAGAGCAGCAGTGTTCCTGCCCTTTGGAGATGTTGGGAAAAGCATTTCTCTGTTGCCTTCCAGCAGGGCCAGGGTATAATGAGCCAGCAGCCTGTGCGCCAGATGGCTCCGACCCCATCCTATGGAGCACTGCAGCCCTCCCAGGTAAGTGGCAATTCACAGGTAGGACTGGAATCTGGCTCCAGCACAGGGCAGCAGCATTATTCTTGCTGCTAAATCCTGCAAGCACTTGGCTCTTCTCATTTCTCCATGAGCTTGCTTGTGACAGTATTTACAGGAGGCTGATGTCCTGTGTTCCAGATTCTCTTTTCCACCTTACCCATGACTGAAAAAGGCTTTTTGTTTCATTTCAGGGTTACACTCCGTACGTCTCCCACATAGGCCTTCAGCAGCACCCCTCCCAGTCAGGCACGATGGTACCTCCTACCTACTCTGGCCAGCCCTATCAGAATTCCCACCCCAGCTCTAATCCTGCTCTAGTGGATCCTGTTAGACAGATGCAGCAGAGACCAAGTGGCTATGTGCACCAGCAGGCCCCTGGCTATGGGCACACCTTGAGCAACACACAGAGGTATCTCCTGCCCTACAGGGTGTTAATAAGCTGTATTTCATCACGGGCTTCCCTGCTCTGCTCAGACAGCACTAACAGCAATCTGTGAAAACCCTATTCTCCATGCTGAGTTATGCAGCGCCCATGTCCTTTGCACCCTCAGAGGAATATCTTTATCCAGCATTCAGTCCTGAAAAGAAGCAGACAGGTAGGAGACAGTGTTACCATTCAGAGAAAAATCCAGAGAAAAATGAAATAAAGAAGTATGAGAAAAATTACATGGTACAGTCATAGTTTTGATTTCATGTCTAACCAGCAGGTCACCATCAGAGGGCTAGATCTGGGATTTTCACAGCTCCTGAGCAGGCATAAATCCAGCAGAGAAGCCATGCAGAGTAGTGGGACAAGGACTGTTACTTAGGGCTTTTAGAAAAAGAGGTTGGATCAAATCCTTGAGAGGCCCTAGTGTCTCTCACCTTTCTGCAGAGAGACAGCATGGATTGCAGGAGGCTGTTAAGGCTGTCTTCTTGTCCATGGCAGAAGTTGTGTTTGGATTAAAGAAGCTGGCTGCCTGTGAATCTTTTACTCCATGAGCTTGTCCTTTTCCCTTGCAGGTTTCCTCACCAGTCAATACAGCAGACCCCCATGATGAGTGGAATGAACCATTTGGGTCCACAGGGAGTCCCCTCAGGAATTCGACCCAGCCAGATACTTCCTGACCAGCAGCAGCAGCAGTACCTGAGGCAGCAGCAGCAACAGCAGATGCTGAGGGTGAGTGGTTGCTGACAGGAGGAAGGCTGCTGGAGCTGGAGAAAGCTTGCCCAGAGCTACTTAACTCTTGCCTCTCTGTGACAGGAAGGATGTCAGGTCAGTTGGGGCTGTCTGTAGTAATTTGCTAGGCAGTTCTGCCTTCCTTAGAGCTGCCCAATCCTGATGGGGACACCTGCTGCACTGCCTTGTACCAGTCACCCAGCACCAGCTAAAAGGAAGTTAGTAGCAGTAAATGTCTGTTCAGGTCTGTGTGGCCTCTATCCCGCCTTTCCCTGCTCCACCTGAGGCCAGATTGTACAAAAAATTGGCTGTTGTAGAAGTGTAGTTGGAGCCAGAAACAAAGTGAAAATCCCCCTGCCCACACAAGAGCAGGTAAAGTTGTTTAAGATCGTTTTTAGGGGCATATCTGCATTTCTTAAGATCAGAGTAAGTGGTGTTTGCAGTTTCCAATGGCAGAAAATCTGGTATGGATCAGTCCGTGTAATCTATTTCTAACAGTGTATGGTGAAAAACTGATCCAAAGTCCCCAGTTAGACCCAACTCTCTAGGTTCGAAGAAGTTCACAGGCATATGTCAAGAGACATGAGTATTCCATGGGTTTGCATTGTGGTCTTACGGATATTAGATACTTATATGTAATACAGACATGTTTCTTGGAGTTGCAGAAACGAATTGATAGAGAAACACAGGAATAATTTAATTGGTGAATCCAGTATCTTGTGACAAGGTCTAGGAAACCTGTGGAATATGGGAACTTTACATGGCACAGAGTGCTGAGTCTGTGTTCAGAGAGTGGCCTGAGTGAGATGGTGGTTCCTGCAGAGAGCTGCAGTCAGCAGTATCTGAGAATTGCTGCCTTGCAGTGGACAAGAGAACTGCCTCTAGCATGGTCAGCAGCTTTTAGCCCTTTTGATGAGTAGCACCCCCTGACTTATTCACTTGGTTTCTTTTAGCATTCTCCATCACTCATATTTAGAAGAACATGCCTCAGACAAATTGCTAACACTTCTCTTAGCTCGGTAACTTCACGTATACCTTCAGCTTTTAGCTGACATTGCTTGGTTGCTTAAAAAACCCACAAAGGTGGAAGGCCCAAGATCTGCCTTGTTACTGTGCTACCAGAGCCATGCCAGGTGTAGAATAGATTCTTTATACTAGAGCTAACTTTCGTGATGCAGTGGCTTGTTGAAAAGGATGGACAGCCTTTTGGTTTGTCTTGCATGGGCTGGTAGACAGGTATTGCAAGAAGGTAGGACATGATATTGGCAGGGATGTCCTGGCTCATTTAGTCAGTCATCTGCTTTCTTGTGTACCCATCATAGTATCAATTTCAAGAACCTAAGTGACCAAAGTGTTTTAAGGTGGAGGCTGGAAGGCCCTTCTAGAAACTCACTCCCTTTGTCTTGAATCATTGATCCAAGCCTCAGTGTATTTTGTGACTGGTTCTTGTATGAGTTTTATTGTCCACTGTGCCCTGCTGTTTACTGGCTGTTCTTTTTCTCTGATGTTTACCCAGTGGATTCCTAAGGAGCACTTGCATGTTCCATAGGTCAGGTTTTTCTAACCTTCTTTCATAAGATTCTGTCCCTTCTCGTGATAACAACTTTTGTTTGTTTTCAGAGTCTGTTCAAGGTTTAGAACCTTGTCCTTTTGAGCCAGTGGTGGGAACTGTACCTACCGTCACTACTCTGGGTTGTTAGCATTAGTAGTTTCTTGTTTTTGCTAGAAATTCTTCTTTTGGTCTAGAGAGTTAAAACCTACATTGGCAGATGAGAAAATTGGGAGAAATGAAAAACCATGAGATTTCTGGGTATATTCTGACTCCAACACACTGAATATTCTTCTCACCATAACTAGTTCTGCAAACATCTGGGTTTGAGCACTGCATTCAGTTTTATCTGCAACCTTTTACTGAAGTGCAACACCAGCTGATATGACTGGCAGGAAAGGGCAGCACAATGGATCGAAGAGTTGGGGGATATGACTGAGAAGGAAAGACTGAAATAGCTGGGCATTGCATTAGAGAGGCAAAGATGAGGAGAGAGAAGTCTCCAAATTTTTTATCTTAAGGGGTTTTTGGCTTTTTTTTTTTTTAATCTCTTCTAACCACTCAGCTGTAGGAAACGAAATGGCCTTAAAGCATAACATATGAGGTTCAGGGTAGAGATTAGGGAAAACTCCAGTAGTAGGAGTAACTGACCTGGAGTGGAATGTGTAGGGACGTTATAGGAGCTCTGTTGCTACCTCTGGAAAGAATTTGAGAACAAGTCAGGCAAATACTTGGTGAAGTCACTATTGATCTTAACTAGGAGGCAAGAGATGAACCAGCCAGCCTCTGGAGTTCTTAGTTGCTTTCTGTTCTTGTACCTTGTTTGCTCCTAGTAATTGCCTGGTAGTGAGCAGTAGACTGGGAGTTCTCTTCCTGCCATTTGTCAATACCTCATCTTCCAGAAGGTTTTGTTTCTGTCCCTGTATTTTTTGCCGTTTCTCAGCCTGTGTCAGGGTCCTGGTGAAATCTGGGTAATTCAGGTACCTGTAAGGAAAACGGTGTACGACTGCACGTTACTGCATGGAACATCCTTCCTCCTTAAGCCCGTCCTCTGCCCTGTTGCTGTGTACGTTGCCCTGACAGTTCCGTGATGGTCTCTTCTCTTTTGTCTTCGCAGCAACAGCAGCAACAGCAGCAACAACAACAACAGCAGCAGCAACAGCAGCAGCAGCAGCAGCAGCCCCAGCCACCACAGCCCCAGCCCCAGCAGCAGCCCCAGGTGTCCACAGTGCCTCAACCACAGGCGCAGGGCCAGCCCCCGGGGCTGGGCATGCAAGCTCTTCCCCCCCAGCAGCCCATTGTGAGTGTTCCCTTGGAGGCAGAGGGATGTGATAATCCAGCACAAACCCAACTGCTCTATCTGCATCCCCCCTTTCTCCCTCCCTGAGCTTCCCAGGGCTTGTGTGAATGCTGAGGGTGCCAGACAGGTGGTGTGGCTATAACTGTGTTTCTCTCATTGCAGTTCCAGCGCCAGGGCCTTCAGCAGACACAGCAGCAGCAGCAAACAGCTGCTCTGGTTCGACAGCTTCAGCAGCAGCTTTCCAGTAAGCCTGAGTGTTCTTGATCCCGTTGCTAGTCTCTCTGCTGTTTTCTATTGCAGGTACTCTGGTGTAGAGAAGCAAGGCTGAGCCAGACTCTGTCTGAGGCAGGGAGGTGGCATCAGGAATTAGAGCTACCAGCCCAAGAGGGCTCAGCAGCAAGGCAGGCAGTGCTTGCCAGCTTGTGAGAAACCTTCCAGACCTTCCTTCTGCTGCCTGCAGAGGGATGAGGGAGCTGAGCCTTTGTAGGGACTGCCGTGCGTATTTCCTGAAAGGATCCAGTGTGCAGCTTTAAATAATTTCGGGGTATTTTCTCTGCTGCAGGTGACCTGAGGGGCACAGGAAGGCTGTAATCCTGGAGCACGCAGTTGGTGGATGATCCAGAGATAATGTGGTTGTGTTGTGAGCAGGACAAGACTTCTTGGAGGCAGGGAGGGTTCTCTGGGAAGTGTTGCTGCACACTTTCTGTGTTTCTGGTGGTCTGTGGCCTTTTGTGGCTGCTGTCATGACAGGGTAATGGCATAGAAGGTGTTCAGTCTGGCACTGTATTCCTATAATCTGTATTGAATTACTGGCTGGAGAATCAAGAAACAGAATCCAGTGTCTCTGCTGCTCCCTTCTGAATGGCCTGCTGTCACTGTCTGCTGTCACCTCACTGGATTTTCTGTCACAAAAATGGCAGAAATGCTATGGAAATGCCCAGAAATGGACTGCACAGTTGGTTGGGTTTTTTTGCAGTGAGTGTGAGACTGTGCAGGGTGTGGTAATGTGTGCAGTGGGGGACTTGGAAATTGTACTTATACTTGTTCCCTGATGGAAATCCCTAGTCCTTGTGACCAAAAAGAACTCCTCAAACCAGAGTTTTAATACGCTGAGTTTCCCACTAGCATGATTCACAAACCACAGCTCTGTGCCAAAGGATCCCAGCCAGGACACTCAAGGGTAGGAAGACCTCATATCTGCATGTAGCAGAATACCCATGTTTTTGTATCCTGTCTGTATAGCAAATGTAGGTTTTGTGTGTGGAACAGATGTGCAGGTCCATGTGTCATCAGGCAGCTTCCATGCTGCTTCCTTGGGTTTGCATCAGCTCCCGCTGGAAGCTTCTGGAGTTCTTACTTGTAGTGACAAGGATGGAATGGAAAACAGGAAGTAAAACCAAGGGCAGCCTGTAGGAGGGGACAGGGGTACTTTGGGCCCAGGATAGGCTGCCTTAGGAGGCTCCAGGGTATACCTTAATGCCCTGCAGAGTTGAAAAGGTGGCAGATTACACTTGTCTCCTTTTGCTTAGTCTGACTTTGTGTGAAACATGCTGATGTAGTTTCAGGGGGAAAAAGTGGTACTCAAGAATACTGTGGGCACTGTAAATCACAGAACATCAGTCCCAGCAGTTTGGAAGTTCGTGAAGTTCTTGAATGTAACTTTACCTTGTTTCCTGCCTTTTTTGTGCCATCTGGGAGTCCTTTGGGCCTGTACTTTATTTGTACCGAGATACTGACAAGGAGCCAGGATAATTGTCTCTGAAACCTTCACTAACTGGTTTCTTGAAGTGCCTTAGGGTGAGTGGCACTAGCTGGCTGAGCAGCTTAGTATGGCTGCAGGAGTTATGCAGTCTTATAGGGCTAATTTCCTTTTAAAATCAGAAATAATTAATCCATAAACTCATCCTCCCAGCTAGCTGCCACCTTTCAGGACTGTGTTATGGTCCTCCAGTTCTACTGTGAGGGTCAGAGAGGTCTCTAGAGAAAGTTAGGTTTGGGACTGGCACATATGTGTGTCTTCGTCAAAGAATTTGGGATCCTGGCTGTGCTGCTGCCTGAAGGCAGGGAGTGCCATAACAGTTTTATTTTTTTTCTCATGTCCTATGACACACTCCTCTTACTGCGCTGGTGATGTGGGAATCTTGTTTTCTGAACTAGACTTGTGAGTGTCTAACTCTGTCTTGACCTCAACAGATACACAGACACAGCAGAACAACAACCCATTTGGACGCTACTGATCTGTGGCACTTCGGCCTGATCCAGGAGGGAGACATAACTGTGGATGGATGGTTACCACCTCTTCAGCCTGACCCACAGTCTGGGGCAGCCCCAACCTCTGTCCTTGGGCCTGTACCCCCAGTGCTGCTGCTGTCTGTCTCACAGGGCGATGCCAGGAGGAGGGTTTTATTGTACAGATAAAGTGTTTTTACTATCCGATTTCTACAAATGTTTATGGAGATCCCTTGTGGCTGACAGTCTCCCTTCCCACTTTGGTTTCAGTTTTTACTCAGTTTTTAGTATTTTTGTTAAAATAATGATTAAGACATTGTAAAATTTTATACTTTATTTATACCAGATGAACTCCATACTGCAGACATTCTCGGGTAAATACAGAGAGCTTACTTTGCAAACTGAGTGTGTTTTCGGAGCCTGCCTTTCCTCCTCAGCACTCCTCCCAGTGTAGCGCACCTCCACACATGGTCTTTATCTCTTTCTCAATAGAACTAATGTTTGCATTTTCCGCTTTTGTGAAGGCTAAACAATTTGGTTTGGGAAGGAAAGCCCTTTTTCCTTGTTTGTTTCATAAGCTGCTGTTCACTCACTTCCAAGGGTTTGTGTTGATTAAGAGCTTTACTAGTAGTCTGGCATGTTCCACCAGGACACAGGTATAAAGTAAGGAGGGAGTTATGTTGCAGGGTATTTCTGAGCTGTAGCAAGCCCACCTTCCCCACCACAGCAGTTACTAAGATCTCAAGCTCATTACCTCTGCAGTCTAGGAGGAGCTGCAGACCAAGTGAACTCACAGTGCTGCTTCTTTCCCCCTCACAACAAGGTTTGGCTGATGAGCACCAAGGCTCTTCTGTTAACTCCTTCCTGAAAGCCACAATGCTTTCTCTGCATGTGTAACATGCTGCATTCTCAACTTCTGACCTGCCTAATGCAGCCTGCTCCTGCTCTGTTGAACCTGGAAGCCACCACCACCTTTCATCTGTCTTTGGTTCTCCCTCAGCAGTTGTCCCTGTGGTAGCTTTTCTTGACCAGTATCTGTATGGGATGGGGTGAGGCTCACAAGGACACAGCAAAGAGCTGCACCTGATCTTCACCTCACGGCACATAAACAGTTCTGTAGGGTAGGCAGCAGCATGAATGCAGTGCCCCAGGGCAGTGGCTCATGGGCCTTTGTATGCTGTCCCAAGAACACATTTGGGGCTGCTCTCTGCGGGCAGCTGTGTGGCCTGGCACCACAAGCCCCTGTGCCCTGTTCCTCACTCATTCATGAGGACAGATGTGTGTTCAGGGCTCCTTCCTCTGCATCCCTGCTTGTGCCTTTCCATGAGGATCAGGCACAGCCCAGAGCTGGCTGTTGGGTCCCCCATCTCCTGCCTGGGACTCTGCTTGCAGCCAGTGCCCGCTGATCCCAGAGGTGGAAGCCCTGCTGCTGGCCATGGCAGGGTCAGCTGGACCCTGCTCTGAGTGACCCATGGGTGCTGCTGGAGCGGGGCTGTGTTCCCCTCATCCTGCCGGGGCTGTGGGGACAGGGAGGGGCCCGGGGACACTGAGCACTGTCTCTGCTCAGACCACATGCCCCTTTCCGTGGTGTGTGCGCTCATGGCCGACAGCCCCGTCCTCTGCCGGCCCTGGGAGGCGGCTGAGCCTGCGCCAAGCGGCATCTTGGATGCTGCTCCTGCATCGCTGGCGCGCCGGAGCGGGGAGGGGGCGGCTCTGCAGCAGCGGGAGCGGAGCGGGGGGGCGCGGGCAGCACAGCCAGGGGGGCGGCGGGTCCCCTTCACGGCAGCGGGGGCAGGACGGGGATGCTGCAGCGCGAGAACACGGAGGCAGGTGTTGATCTCCTGCTGGATGCTCCTCGGCGAAAGCAGCCCAGGAACCATCCTGCCTCCCTGGGAAAAGGGGATGATTTGTCCCTCTCTGCGGGCGTGGGACTCTCCATTGCATGGCCCGGCAGCAGGGCTGGCTCTGCTCTTCGTCTGGCAAGACTCCCCCAGCTGTGTCAGCTGTGTGATAGTCCAGCTCTGTGTGGAAGGAGCAGATCTCCAGAGCTCTGTGCTGGTGACACCCAGGGCTGCCACTGCTCCCACCATCCCGCACGACCCTCGGTGGGTGCCCAGAGGTCCCCAGTGGGAGCGGGGGGCTGCGGGGACCGGGGCACGCCGCGGTCACGGGACGGGGCTGTGTGGGGGCCGCGCTCTGCCCGGCCCGGCCCGGCCCGGCTGTGCGCTGTGTGCCTCGCAGCTGCCGTGCCGCACATTAGCGCTGAGCCGCGGCCGTTCTAAGCAGCTCTGACAGCTTCCAGCCCTTCTGCTCCTTCCCCGGGTCGTGGCTAAACGCTGCTTGTGACAGAGCCAGAGGCGAACGGGGGCATTTTAATAGGCGCTGCCCATCGAGCAGTGCACTCAGCTGCCCTGCTGCGGCCACCGGTCCAGGGAGGGGCTGAGGGTGTGTGTTTGATGCTGAGTTCCCTGAAGCTGGGGACCGGCTCCAGGGGCTGCCTTGGCAGGGCCCACAGGGGCCATGTGCGGGTGCTGCCACACGGGGAGTGCCCAGCATGCGGGGAGAAGCCCGACGTGACACAAACCTTGACTCACTGGGGTGATGGGTAAGCTGGAGCAGGTTGTACCCCACACATCCATCCTACCCAGCAGCCTGGCATTGTCCCCATGGACCCTGCTCTGGGCAAAGGTGGCTTGTCAGGCACTGACAGAGTGGTGTTATGCAAGAAAGTCGATCACTGTTCACTCAAGCAGTTGAAGCTGAGTGTGGAGCAGCTGTGTGAGCAGTGCTCGTGGAGGGGAGTGGGCCACAAGGCACCACTGCAGCCCTGCCCCATCACCCCACCCTGGGCTGGTTTTGTTGGGCAGCGAGGCCCAGGAAGCCTTGTCTGGAGCCCTGCCTGCTGAGGGGCAGCCCGGCACTGGTCAAGGGCCCCCTTCAAGATGGTGGGCACAGAGCAGGGTTGTGCATCCATCCTACCACGTGTAGTGCTGGGCCATGTTGTCTGCTAAAGGGTACACCCTGTGTTTAACAGGCCAGCAACACAATCAATAGAGCTGCTGACCACCAGCAAGCAGTCCCTTGGAGAGGGAGCCAGCCAGGAGAAGCAGGAAAACTCTGACCTGCTCTGAAGCAGCCGCTGGAAGGCTCTGGGGCAGTTGGAGGCCAACCTGTGCTGAGATGCAGGGTTCTTCCTGCCACTGCACGTTCATTGACTCAGTACATGTGCCAGTGGTGTGTGGGAGAGTTAAAATAAATGCCTGCCCTTCGCATGCTGCCACACAAGCATCTTACACAGGAAGCAGCGTCTGCTCTGTGGAGGCATTGCAGCTGATGCTACCTTGGCAGTGGCAGAGGGAGGCAGAAACCAGATGAATCCATCAGGACCCAAATCCATGCCCTATTTCAAATGGTTTCTGTAATCCCATCAGGCAGGACTGAAACAGAGAGGTGGCATTGCTACGGGCAGAGGCAGCCTCCAGGAGAGGCAGCTGCTGCCAGGAGGCTGCGAGTGGGAGGGGAAGATGCCCTGCAGCTCAGAGCACGGCAGGCAAGGCAGAGGTGGCAGGGCTGGGCCGGGCCCCAAGGCTGCGGCTGCGATGGGGCATCCCATACTCGGTACCTGCAGAATCCTCTGGGGACCTGCCGGGCACTGCGGAGCTGTGGGAGAAGCAGCGGCTGCTCCGCTGGCCGTGGGGAAACACGCCGGGGCTGAGGGGCGCCCCAGCTGCTGTGGGGTGTGCCGGGGCCATGTGAGGGGACCCACGCAGAGTGACTGGGGCAGGCACAGGTTGCAGCGGGAGGGGATTCTGGATGCCCACGATGTGCAGGATGTGCCGGGATGCCTCCATAGATAAGGGAGTTTTCTAGAGCGGTGCGGGGCGCCCCAGGCTGTGCGGGTGTCCCGATGGGGACGGTGCGGGCACCCCCTCCGCCCAGGGCCGATGGCCGGGCAGTGCCGGCGCCGTGCACAGGGCAGGGTTCGGGGATACCGGGGCCGCAGGTGCGGCCGGTGCCGGTACCCGGAGGGCGCGGTACCGGAGGGGGCGACGCTCGGCGGGTGCGGCATCGCCGCGGCGCAGCGCCCCGGCGGTGCGGGTACCGGGGCGGCGGGCTGCCCGCTCCCGGTGTCGGCCGGCGCAGCGGCAGCGAAGGGGTGCT
>VWZG01000258.1:98744-172901 GCA_013396735.1 Grallaria varia
TGCGGGAGCAGCGGGCCGGCGGTGCCCGGCGTGTCCCGCCTGCCAGCCCTTGCGGAGGCTGACGTCAGCCCCGAGCGGCGGCGGCGCCGCAGGATGGGGATGCTTTGGCGCTGTGTCATCTTGGCTCCGGGTGCGCGGCCCGGCAGCCCCGCCGAGGGGGCCNATGGTGGTGTGGATGGAGGAGTCCGTGGTGCTTCCAGCATTTTCCCACCTCCACGTCTGGATCTTTCCTTTCTGGTGTTTCCAGTGAGCCCTGCTCGTGTGGCCTAAAATGAGGAAAAAGCTTTTGAGGCAATTTAATTGGGGTAAAGTAGAGAGGAGTTCTTTACTGACAAGTATATAGACGCATGCACAGCATGGGGGTGATTCCTACTTTTATAACACTACTTAATAACCATAACTAAAGGTTACATCCAACCCAAAGACTGTCCCACCTTGGTTAGAACCTTCCTCGGGTCTGCCTCTCAGCACACCCTCCTAGAATTGACTCGGGGGTCTCAGGACCCCTTACTTCTTCACCATCATCTTCTCCATGTCACAGTCCCTGGTTGGAGGTTCTCCAAGATCTCTGGGTCTTCTGTCTTATTTTGACTACACTATGTATTGTTATTCTAGTCCTGGTACATGAGTCCCAAATAAAATGTTCTAGTCTCTCTCTTACCCTTAACTCCGACATTCAGGAATGCAGTACAGAGGCAGAAATTGCTGGTTGCTACTTCAAATATGAGAAGCTATACAGCTATATATAATCTACAAATATACAAAAATATATACATATACACAAATATGTCTTGTCTTTGGTAAGGACCACTGGCACTAACATAAAACTCAGCACCTCGTGTGAGGTGGGATGTGCTGGAGCACCCTCTGAGGAGGGTGATGGGCTGGAGTTCAGCCAGGACATCTGTCTGGCATGGGACAGGACCTGCAGCTCTCCAAGCTGTGGGAACCCAGGGAGCATGGGATTGCAAGCCCTGCATCCCAGGCTCTGGGCACAGGGGTCTGTGCAGAGCCTGTCTGGTGTTTAACCTGCAAGTAGGGACTGTTGTAGCAAAGTGGAGGTGGTGGGGACAGTGGAGATGATGTGAGCTCAAACATCCCCTGGGACAGCCTTCCTGAGCATTGCCACCGAAGACTCCACAATGAGCAAACAATTTGCAAACTGCTGGACTGCAGTGCTTGGGCTTTCTTGCCCCGTGAGGGAGCACACATGGCTCTGCTGTCTGTGTTTAGACCCTGGAGGGGTGGCCCTGTCGGGATGGCCCACAGCCCCCCTTACACAGGGATGTGCTGTCTCCATACAGCCACCCTGCTCCATGGGCTTGATGTCCCATGCTACAAGACAGGGTGGTAACAGATGATGCAGAAAGGTGATGCTGGTACTGGCAGATAAGTTATCACCTTATCTCTGCACAATAAACCTTACTACGTGCTGGTTTTAGCTTCTGTGCCAAAGTTAATTCTTACTTGTCTCCAGCTATGTTCTTCATCTATGTACTTTGTCCTGGGTTTTATTATTAGCCTTAGCCCAGTTTACTTCCATGAGCTGGTTTACAATTCTGCCCTGCAAAACTTTGCTGAGCTGACAGAGAGCGGTGCTCAGTGATGTTAAGCAGAAATAGGTTATTGGGGCAGGTGTTGGTAAAGAAAACAATCCATTACCAGCTCTGCTGCTGAAACCAGAGAGTCTAAAGCCACTGCCTGGATTACAACCTTTGACTGAGCGATTTTGGCTTCCAGCATCGAGTCCCTGAAAATGAAACTTTGACAACTTATTTTGGGTGTAGCTGTTCCCATTCAGAACACTCTTGGGGTTTTTTGCCCACCCTCTCTATTTGCATTTGCAGGAAGTCCATGTATTTTAAGCTGCAGTCAGTTCCTCTCTGCCCAGCCCACCTCCTTACATTTATAGAGCCTCCTCCAGTCCACACCATGGAAAGCATTGGCTGTGCAGGCACTCGGCCTGCCTGCAGCCACTGGTGCTTTCTCAGCTTTTCTTGGAGCATGTGTGAGGTGTCTTGAGCCATTCTCAGCAGAGGTGGTGCTGTGGGTAGGACAGAGCTTTGTGCAAATTGCCCGTGGCCCAGTTGGTTGGGGGCAGTTCGTGTCCTTTGCATGGCTGGGTGTACAGAAAGGAGCTGGAGAGACTGGAATGTGAGAGAGTTTTGTGGAAGCCAGTGGGGTTCATATTTAATTAGGGGCATTTCAGAAATGGAGGTGTCATTACATTTAACCATTCTCTCTGGGTCAGCAAAGTCTCCTTTCTTTATTAGATTTCAAACTTGCTTTTGCTAATGTAAGAAATATGAACATGTTTGGACATAGACTTTTAAAACCTTATTGAAAAGAGCCTTGTGCTTGTGTAATTGCTCCCTAACACAGCTCAGTCATAATGATCCATGTTAACTTTAAAAACGGCCCTTTTTAGCCATGGTAGTTTCCAGGGCAGTTATTTGGGAGAGGACATAGGAAGCATTACTCTGGCAGATGTGAGGGGGATGGTGATGAGCAGGTGGGATAATGTCAGTGTGCAGCTTGCCAAAGCTGGAGAAGGAAGTGAGGGGAATGCTGCTGGTGCAGTCAGCTCTCTCTCTGTGCTGGGTGAGATTTGCACTCCAGTCGCTAGCGGTGGAGTGTTGATCACAGATTTGTGAGTGAGATTATATTGCCTTAAAGTAGGTGCCTGGTGCTTGTTTGTGATGTGTGGGAGAGTGAGCAAGTTGTCTTGGCATGAACTTTGTGCTGGTGCCAAGGGCTTGCTGAAAGCAGATTGTCTGTCAGTTCGCTCCTGAGTACTCGTCTGGAAATTCCAGAGTTCTGTGGATACACTTTTGCGTTGTCAGTCACCTGCCTGCTCAAAGCCAGCACTGGAATAATTCTGCCATTTAGTTATGAAGCACTGTTTAGAATAGAATAGAATAGAATAGAATAGAATAGAATAGAATAGAATAGAATAGAATAGAATAGAATAGAATAGAATAGAATAGAATAGAATAGAATAGAATAGAATAGAATAGAATAATTTCAGTAGGAAAGTGCCTACAGTGGTCATCTAGTCCAACTGCCTGACCCATTCAGGGATGACTGAAAGTTAAAGCGCGTTGTTAAGGACATTGTCCAGATGCCTCTCAAACAGTGTCAGGTTTGGGGCATCGACCACCTCTCCACAAAGCCTGTTCCAGTGTTTGGCAACACCCTCTGTACAGAACACCGGTGTAAACCTCCCCTTGCGTCTTTGATCCGTTCCCTCGTGTCCTACCACTGGATAGCAGAGAGAGACGCTCATCACCTTCCTCTCCTCGTCGCAGCCTCAGGAAGCTGCCGAGAGCCCCGAGCTCGCCCTTCCTCTGGCGCAGGCGATGCTGTTCGCGGTTTTCTGCCGGTGCTCGGCGGGGCGGTCCCGGGGCGGTGCTGACGGGACAGCTCCCGCGGGGCTCCGGCGGCCTCGCGCACCTCCCGCATCCTCCCACCCCTCCCGCATCCTCCCACACCTCCCGCATCCTCGCACACCTCTGTCAGCCTCGCACACCTCCCGCATCCTCGCACACCTCTGTCATCCTTGCGCACCTCCTGCAGCCTCGCACACCGCAAGACATCGCACACCTCGGGAATCTCCCGCATCCCTGCCCCGCCGTGATAATCCCCCTCCACGCCGGCACACGGCGATGCCGCATCCCGGTGTTGCCGGGGCCGGCGGGTCCCGGAGCTCTGCGATGCTCCAGGTTGAGTCGGGCGCTTCCTTCACTGCCACCCAGCGAGTGCGGGCACAGCCGGGCGGGCGCCGGGCTGTGCAGGCGTTCAGACTGTGGTTCTCGTTAACCTCAGGCTTTTTCTACATTGACACCCTGCGAGTAGCAAGGTGAGGGAGAGAAAAGCTGCCACTTTTTCTTGTTGCTGGGGTCAGGAAAGCTGTAGCGTGAGATAATCCAGATTATTTCTATCCGGAACGTGGCACTAAACAGCCTGCTTCCAGGAGCTGTCCCCGAGGCACGTGGGAACACGGTGGTCCACCAAGAGGCTGCTGCCACTCCCCTCTTCCTGTCCTAGAAGAACCTCCTCCTGCTCACACAGCAGCTGCTGGCTGTGCCACATGGCCCTCCCTGTCTCAGCTTTCCACCAGGCTCCTGGGAAGCACTGAGTGGGAAGGTCAGTCAAAATCTAGACCATCTCAAGGTGAGCATGTAGCCCACTGCAAAAGAGTCCAGGCTGTCCAGCACACTTGTCCTTGGGCCCTCTACAGTGGCCACCCTCTTATTGAATCAGCAGTATTGGTATCAGGATCAGCTGACCCCAATGCTGTCCCTGCTGCAGTGCTCACTGGCTGTCCTTCAGCAGCGCCACCAGGCACAGCTCAGTGACACCGAGTAACCTCCTCCATTTTTGGAACTCTTGATGCTAAACAGAAGTTGGAAGCAAGCCAGGCTGTCTCACCTGCTGGATAACGTGTCTTCTGGAGCTGGGCATCAAACACTGTGCTGGCATTCAACACCAAAAATGTCTGGAAAGGCTGAGATGTGGGCAAGGGAAAGGTCTGCTTTGCACCTGGTGCCCTTCCCAAGGCGAGCCTGACTACTTCATGAAGGACTCATTAAAGGCCGTGGAGTGAATGGGGCCAGGCCATATTGCAGCAGGAGGCCATTGGCACCACAGCAGAAGTGGCTCTTGAAATTGCCTGTTTCGAGGGATTTTGAGTAACATTCTTCTGTTCTGAATGGAGCTCTCGAGGATTTTGGCATGTGTCTGGGAGTTGTCAAAGAGCTTCTGTCCCACATATGTTCTTGCAGCACTGAGGAACTTAACTGGCACTCCTCACATGGTCTCTCATCCTCTCCCCTGGGCAAAGGATGTGCAGTGGAGTGTCTCATAGGTTTGTGACATTCAGCTTGCTTTAAATATTGGTGGTACTGTGAGTAGGAGCCCGAAAAGGCAAGTCACAGGGGTATATCTTGCACTTGAAGCAAACAAGGCTGAGGTTTGTAACTGTTTTTCCTTCTGTCCCATTAGAGGATCTGTGGTGCCTCAATATCGGAGGGGCTGCAGATGTGCCTCAGGAGGAGAGTGAGGTTGGGGACACTGGATTCTGGGAGAGACCTCGGCAGAGTGGAAAACAGGCGTTTTGGGCTCCATGGTGCTGGGAAGCCTCCTAAGTGCTCTGCTCTGTCAGAGCATCCTAAATGCTGAAGGCTTCACAGCCACGATGGCTGTTGTGTGCCCAGAGTATGATAAATGCTGAATGAATGGGGGCAGGGACTGACCTGGAGGAGATGCTGGGGGTCACATCTGCCATGTGCCACCCTTTTCAGATAGTCATGGGGAGCTTTACCTTTTCCTGGTGTACTCTTGACTCTCCTTTCTTAATATGAATGTGTCTCCCACCCAGCACGAAAGGGCAGAGTGTTCTGAACCTTTTTGCAGTGGCCTTTACATGTTATAAAATTCTGTCCTTTTACTTATCTTGTCTAGACTAATCCCACTCTTCCAGACTTTTGTTCAAGGCTTTTTGGTGATCTTGCCAGTCTCCCATGGCCTCTCTCAGTTGGTGCAAATCTTTTGGGGAATGAACTGGACAACAGTATAGTTATTTGGTGTGGCTTTATGAGCTGAAAAGAGAGCAGAGTAATTCCTTCATGTGTAAGCTGGCCTTTCACACATCCTACTGTAGCTGTCTTTTTTACAGCAACGATATGCTGGCTCATGTTCAGTTTGTACTCTGCTGCAGCCCTCATGACCCATGTGGCAGAAATGCTGCTGTGTTTTCTTCCGTGGTCTGCTTGTGCAATTTTTTGCTTCCCAGTGGCTTACCTCCCTGCCCATCCTCTCTCAGCCAGTCTGTCAGGAGCATGTCAAGCTCCCATCCTGGCCTCCAAAGCACTGGGTGTCATGTGCAGATTTTGAAACATAGCCTGTTCTGTCATTTAGGGTATTCATGGAAAAACAGAGCAGTAGCAGCAGCAGGGCAGACCTTTGTGAAACCCTGCATGCCCCTTTCAGTGTATCTGTGAGCCATCTATTACTGCACCAGCAGGACCAGGAAACATCTGCCTGTGGCATGGATGGGCAACCTGGGGTGGGTCAAAAAGACCCACTGGGCACAATCCATTGTGTATTAACCACCATCTTTGCTCTGTAGTGTTGTCCTTAAGCCACAAGCATCGGAGGTGTGAGCTGAGACCTGCAGGCAGAGGGAGGCTCTTGAGGAGCTGCTGGGACACACAGACACAAGCAGAGCAGTCCAGTTGTGCTGCAACTTCTGTGCTCCCCAGGGTTTCCTGTGGGGTTTCTGCAGCATCGTAGGCCAGGTGGGATGGGACTGGATGAGAGCTGGGGTTGCTGTCCAGTAGAGAAGCTGGCAGGGTGGGGAGTGCATCTGTCTGAGAGCTGGGCACCAACCTGAGCTCCAGGAGCACAGGCTGGTAGAACAGCTTGGAGCCTTCTCATCCTGGGAAAGAGGAGGAAGAGGCTTACCAGGTGTATGTTCCTTCTGGGGTGCACGGGCTGCCCCCTAGTTACCCCTCATTAAAATACAATGGACTCAGATGTTGAGCAGAGCTGCACAAAACAGAGTGGCTGGAGGGTGCAGTGGGACATCCTGTCTGCTTGCCCTTGGAAGGAGATCATCCATCCATGCCAGCTGGGTGGTGTGAGGTCTCGGTCTGTCCTGGCTCTGTACCACACAGGACACAGAGCCACAACATCAGCGTGATGAGCCTGGGGTTGTGTCAGCCTAAGTTCTCCAGGGCAGGAGGCTGGGCCCCCTTGAAGGGTCCAATATGAGAGCAGGCTGTCTGCTCACATCTCCTCGGCCGTCTGCCAGAGGAGGTGTGGATCCGGCTAGTCTGGCTGGTGTTGAGATGCCTGAATGTGCATCTGCCAGAGAGGCTTCCAGAGGATCCCACCCGCCCAGGTTTCCATGGAGAGCGTCTCTTTGTTGAGGAGGAAGCCGTCTGGCAGACAGTGTGGCCGTGGAAATACCTATAGAGCATTTATTTTCCAAAGCACATGAATAACATCCCTAAGAGCTCGCAGCCTCACTTCCTCTGCTCACCCACCAGCGGCCTGGCAGAGCGACCTGGGATGCCTGCGGTGCCTTTATCCTCCCAGGCTCTCGCTGTCTGCCTGTCTGAGCATTCCCAGTTTGGCCGTATCTGCCCAGCCCAGCGCAGTTGGTTTCGCTTGGAGTTGGCAGGCACAGCTCCTGGCTGCCTCCCTGCAGCCCATCCTCACGGGGGGACACGTTTGGCTTCGCTGCTGGAGGGAAGAACAAGAGTGCTGGAGGCGGCAAAGCTGGAAAAGCTTTGCTCCCACCTCCCATGAGATGTGAGGGGAATTGCTTCCCTGAAGGAAATGCCCTTTCTCAGGTCTCCCAGTTATTTTTTGTTATTTTTTTTTTTGCACACTTTGAAAGACCAAGGGGAAGGTTAAGAGCCGTAGAGGCAGCAGGCAGCAACACAAGGCACATGTGAAGCCCATAGTGAAGGGGGCTAAGCTTGCGTTTTCATGGCAGTCTGTCAGTATTAAATTAAGGCTAAATTCCCATCCTAATGTTATGTTGACATGAAGTTACATCAGAAAGCGCAGAGCACAGAACAGCAATATGAGGGTATCAGATGTGTTACAGGGGTATTGTAATCATCCCAAATCAGGCATTTGAAACCCAGGGAATTCCAGATATAGGGTTTGGATCATTTTTTGGGTTTGAAATTGAAAAACAATCCAAACATAGGAAGGCTTAGATGCATGTCACTGAGATTGTTTGGGTGCCTTTATTCTGTGCTGCGGGGACATGGGCAAATGGAGGGAAAGAGTCTTTAAAAAATGATGGAACCAAATGTGGAATTACAAATGTTAAAATATCATGATCTGGATTTGAGTGTTAAGGCATTGTGGCTCTCCAGGGTAACATTAGGGCTGCTGGGCCTTGACTGTGCATCTCCATATCTGAACATATTTGGCCATCACTAACTTAACTCACCTTCTTCCTCACGCTTTGTAAAACTCATAATTGGAGACAGTTTTAAGTCCTGTAGCATCATCTGCTAAAGTTAAGAATGTGTGCTTGGAACTTGGAACTTTAATTCTATCTTAGCTTATGTTTTTTGTCTTCAGATTTCCATGTTTTCTTAAAAGCTATTGAAGGAACCATGGAAGAGGATTAAATAAATACCCAAAGGAATATCCTCATAACATATTTCTGAGGAGCTGTAGAAGAAGCCTTTTTATGCTGTGTTTGGTAAGAAGTGATTCTTCATTGTGTCAGGACAGGGTTGCTATTCTGGGTGTGCAGCCGCTCCACGGATGCAAAGTGGGTTGTGAGTTCAGCCCTGTGCCTGGTGTGCACAGCCCAGGCGGGCAGCTGTGTAGTGGCACCGCCTGATGCCATGAAATTACTTGGCTGGAGGAGCTGGTGGAGCAGCAGTGCTCATGGCAGCATGTGGCTGAAGCCCTGAGGAAGCTCTGGAGTTGGGAAATCAGCTGGTAAGCCACTGCTGGCAGGGCCGTGGTGTTCCTGCAGACAGAAAATGATGACGGATCAGTTGAAATGGCTCTGCAGGGAGCACTGTGTGCACTAACAGAAAGACTGGGAGCTGCCTGTAGCTTCCAGTCATACAAATTAGATATGACAGTCATTAATAATTGGCCTTATCCTAACCTGCGGTACCTGAAGGAGCCTGAGCAGAAGATATGCACTGGGCAGTTTGCCTTCCAGCAATGTCAGGCAGACAGTGGCTCTGAAGCACCTTTGAGATCCCTCTCAGGAATACAGCCCTGCAGGGTCCTGGGCCAGCACTGCACCCCTGGGGCATCGCTGGTAGGCAGAGGTCAGTTCTCTGCTGAAGCAGGAGCATTGCAGAAAGGAATATTAGATGAGTGATGGTTTTCTCCTGAAGCTGCAGGCAGAGCAAAACAGATGAGGCATTGTGGTGCAGAGGCAGCTCCAGCAGTGGTGGGCAATGCTGAGCCTGGAGTCTCTGGGTACCTCAGCTGTACTTCTGTCCCTCGATACTGCTTTTCTTTCTTGGACTTTGGCATCTGTTTGGGGGATAGCGCAACAGTGCCGTGCTCGTGCTGGGTGTGTTTCTGTCACTGCCTGGTGGGGCAGGAAGAGGTGGAAGGATATAATGTGCAGAGATGATGGTGGTTAGAGGCAGAGCAGTATCAGCCCTGGTCATGACAGCTCGTCCCTCAGGACATCCCTGTGCCGTGGATGGGGCAGTAGGTGCTTCTTCATCAGCTGTACTGCCCCATCCACAGCATTCCCTGCAGCCCCTTTTCAGCCTTGCTGCTCGGGCTGGCTGACTGCAGTAACATGATTTTCTGGGCTGAGTGGTTCTTTTTACTGTTGTACCCTGAATTCTGAGCCTGCTGAGTTCTCTGGGTCTATCAGGAGGGCAGGCACAGCATGGGCCCATTTCTTTAATGACCAGCAGTGAATTGCCTGCCCATGTGCTGGACTGATTTGTGGTGGTTTTTGGTTGTGTTGTGTTTTGGTGAGGGCTTTTTTGTGTGTTTTTGTTTGTTTGTTGCTGGGGGGAGGTTGGGGTTTGGGGTTTTTTTTTGGCGGTGGTGTTTTTTTTCCCTGCGGATTTTCCTTGCTGGATGAGGTGTTCTCCATTTGTGGAATCCCTGCCCAACTGAACCTCCACCAGAGCTGCGTCCTCCCATCTGCACACAGCCCTTATTTTGTGCTCCAATAATTTCCAGGCAACTCTGCTCCCCTCTGAGCCTGGGAATGCAATACCGGGTGGGCACGCAAGGATGCCCCGGGGCGAAGCGGAGGTGCCGTCTCTTCCCAGGGTGAGCACCGTGTGGCTGAGACAGGAGCATCCTCCGAGCCGCCACCGAGCAGCGGCTTTTAGCAGGGCCCCGGCTGCAGCTGCGCCCGCGGGGGAGCGGAGCCGGCGGGCGGTGCCGTGTCCGCCCGGCCGGGCGCAGCCCACGCCGCTTCCCCTGCCCGCATCCCCCGGGCCGGCGGGGGGAGCCGCGGGGGCACTTACATAAGCCCTGGCTGCGACAGGCGGTGCGGGAAGGTGAAGGGCAGAGCGCTGAGGATCCGCACAGCCCCCGGCGAGGGCTCCCTGGCACAGGAGCGCTGCCACACATCGGCGGGTACCCATCTGCGGTGCCCTCCCCTCCCCACGGGCGCTGCCGCAGCTGCTGCCCCTGACGCTGCCAGCCCGGGCCGGGGGGATGCGGGGGCACAGCTCGACCTGCCCCCCCTTGCCGGGGTGGTATGGGGGCAGCCGAGGCAGGGGGAGGCTTGGAAGGAGGGCAGATGCCCAGGAGCACCGGAGAAGAGAAGGCTCAGGGTGACCTCATCAGTCTCTACAGCTCCCTGAAAGGATGGTGTAGCCAGGTGGGGGTCGGTCTCTTCTCCGAGGCAACCAGCAGTAGGACAAGAGGGCACGAGCTTAAGCTCTGCCAGGGGAAATTTAGGTTGGATATTAGAGAGAAATTCCTTACAGGGAGAGTAATTAGGCATTGGAATGGCCTGCCCAGAGAGGTGGAGGATTCACCGTCCCTGGAGGTTTTTAAGATGAGACTGGATGTGGCAGTGAGTGCCATGATCTGGGAATCACAGGAGTGTTGGATCAAGGGTTGGACTTCATGATTTTGGAGGTCTCTTCCAACCCAGTTGATTCTATGATTCTATGACTGTTCCTATCCTGCCCCTCCAGCTCCCGGGTCCTGCCTGGGGTCTCGCCACTTCTGCCAGTGGCACGTGGAGGGGGGAAACTGGTGGAGAGTGTGTGGGTGGGTGAAATGGGTGCCTGGGTAGGACACGTGGGTCTGGTTTGCTGGTGTATGAGGTGGGGTGGTGGCACCCAAATGGGGCAGCAGTGCCGGGATGCAGCCCAGGCAAGGAGCACAGGCTGCAGGGTCTGTGAGTGCAGGCTGCTCCTCCTCAGCCAGGAGAGGAGAGATGCTGGTGGGCTCTTGTGCTGGGGCTGTACTTGGCACCAGTGGTGTCCAACAGACTCCGTGAAGGGGGAGATGTGGCACTGCCCTGCTTATCTGGGCACCCATAATCTGCTGCTGCTACCCTCCTGCAGCAGGGGCACCATGCTGCTGCCCAGGATGGCTGTGGGGTCACCTGGGCAGGGCAGGGGCAGGGCTGGCCCCTGAGTGCTGGGACAGACTCTGCAGGCACGGGCAGACACAGTCTGTGTGTCTGCACATGCTCTACTTGTACTGCCCATGTTTGCCTCCTCCCAGAGTCCTGGTGGTGGCAGAGCCAATGAGCACCCATGGGTGGGAGGGTCAGCCAGGGGTCCTGGCTCCTTCTGCTCTGCAGGTCTTTGACTCTTCCCAGAGCAAGTCTGCTGTTAATTGCCTCCATCTCTCCACAGTATCAGCAGTCACGTCCAGGCTGGGCTGTTGGCAGGCAGGCAGCAGCGGGCAGCTGGGAGGCTGTGAGGAGCCAGCAGCACATCTGCCTGCGTCCGTGCTCCTGACTCACCCAGCAGAAGGTGTGGCTGGGCTCTGCACTCCTGATTCCTGGCTCTTCTGCTCCATCTCTTCCTGGTGGGAAAATTGGAGGCTTGGTGTGATGGGGATGCCCTGAGCGCTCGCCCCAGGAGCTTCAGGCCTGGATGTTGGTGCTGTTTCTCCCGGACAATGTGGCTGATACTCTGGAGAAGCCCTCTCTTCCCCCCTGTTCTCCAAGTGCCTGAGCTGGTGGCCAGCTGGGACCTGCGTCTCACCCTCTGGGTCCTGAGCTTTGCCTCGATGGTTGTGCAGATGGAGGGCCAGGTCTACTCGCCAACTGTCAACACACACTATGGGAAGTTACGAGGGGTGCGTGTGCCATTGCCCAGTGAGATTCTGGGGCCTGTGGACCAGTACCTGGGGGTCCCTTATGCTGCTCCCCCCATCGGGGAGAAGAGATTCATGCCCCCCGAGCCACCATCATCCTGGTCGGGCATCAGGAACGCTACCCACTTCTCACCAGTCTGCCCCCAGAACATCCACAACGCCGTTCCAGAGATCATGCTGCCCATCTGGTTTACCTCCAATTTGGATATCGTGGCCACGTACATCCAGGACCCCAACGAGGACTGTCTGTACCTCAACATCTACATCCCAACAGAGGATGGTGAGTCCCCGCTGGGGTGACTGCAGGAGGGAGAGGGGGGATCACTCCACCCCTCCCTAGCAGTGGTTGGTCTCACCTGGGTGTTGTGTTTGAAGCATGTGGTTGTGGACCCTTCAGCATGCTGTCTGTTTGTGGAAAGCTTTCTGTGGCCACGCAGCTTGCCCTCTTGCCCTCAGCTGCCATCTCTGTCTCGCGTACTCCTGCTCCTCCACGCCTCCTGGTCCCACCCTTCCACCTCCATGGCATCGTCACGGGTTCCTCTCTTGTATTGCTAAATCTGAATCCGACTCTCTGACCGCAGATCCACAGAGTGACAAGCTGATTTGTGCTCCCCAGGCGCCGAGTGCCAGGTTCTGTCTTGAGTTGGTTCGAGTTCGTCCTTCCTCCCTGCTTCCCACCCTCCCCAGGTCCATGCGCTAGTTGTGGGCGTGGGCTGCGGCTGGGAGGAACACTCTCTGCCTCTCCCTGGGAAGATGCTCCTGCAAGGAAGGGACCACAGAGCCCTTTTCTGGGCTCTGGTGTGGAGGGGAGGTTGGGGGGCACCGGCAGACCCATCGCTTGGCTGCTCCTCCGTCGGCCGGTGGGACAGCGGCAGAGCGATGAGCTTGGGGTGCTGGGGACCTGTGGGGCACGGTCCCGTTGGGGTGAGGCTGAGCGGCGCTGGCTGCCTCCTTGTCTAACCTTTTCCTTTGTAGGGGATCCCACGTGAACTGTAAGTAGAGGGCAGAGGAGGCAGCGCCCGCCCGTGTGCCTGCCCCAGCCTCACCGCAACGGGAAGCCCCCGGGGATTTGCAGCGGGCTGGAAGGGACCTGCAGTGGGTCTGCTGTGCACAGCAGAGCAGCCTGGCAGGCCAGTGGCTTCTCCCAGGCTGGCTGGCTCCACTCCTGTGTCTCTGGGGCCCTTGGCCATGGAATGCATCATGCCTTCCTTCCCGCCCAGCACGGCTGGCCCAGAGTTTTCCTCCCATGGCGACGCTCCCTCCCCACCTCCCGCGGTCCCGGGGGCGGTGGGAGGGTAGCAGCGTGGTTGTGATTGCATGCCCACTCCCACCAGTGGAGCCTCCTGTTATTTTGTAGTCTTTTATTCATTTTACAGTAAAACGGATTTCCAAGGAATGCACCCGAAAGCCCAACAAGAAAATATGTAGGAAAGGAGGTATGTAGCAAGCCGACCGGCAGAGAGGCACAGAGAGGAAAGAGAGAGGGAGTGAGAGCGAGGGGGTGCCTGGCTGGCCCCCGGCCTGCAGCACACTCCTCTGGCACCTCTCTTTGCCACCACCCAGACTGTGGGCCCTCCAAGCAGCCCACCCTGCCGTGCCCCACTTCCCACTGGGAGGAGTCCCACGGATGCTCCGGCCAGCTGGGAGTACAGGTCTGGGGTCAGGTCATGAGGATGCTCATGTTGCTCCAGGCCTTTCAGAACAGCCTCTCCCAGGCTGAGCCTGCGCTCCCACCTTCATCCCACTGGCACCAACAGCCTCCCAGCCTCTGGGTGTGAGGCGTAGCCTCTGAAGGCAGGTAGCACTGAAATGCACCCAACCCCTTAGGGTGCATCACCCAGTGGGGGTGTACAGACCCGCCTGGGGAAGGGCCTGTGTGATGGGGGACTGCAGCCTGTCCTGGGCTGAGCTTTTCCCCGATTGCATCCCTGGTCATTTTGCATCCAGAGTTTCTTGGTTAAAAGCATAAAACCTTTCCTGGCTGTGCAAATACTGCCATGTTGTACCCCAGCCCTTGTTCCTGCCAAGGCTGCTCCCCACTGGTCACACTCCCATTCCTGTGCCAGCCTTGCCAGTGAGGATTTGGTCTCCAGCCCATGGCACAGCATTCTCCCTGAGCCCTGGCTGCCCCATGGGCAGCTGAGCACTTTCAGTTCAGACACATCTCTGCTTTGTCTTGTCTCCACTGCCCCTAAGAGATCCTGTTCCCAACCAGTGGCATGGACCAGGGAGTAGAGATGTGCAAATGGGAGCTGGCTCGGCCCATGTCAGACAGGATGCTTCTCCCATCCCGCCACACAGCCCCCTTGCAGGCCGGGAGAGCTGACTGCTGCGTGCATCCCAAAGATGAACGTGTGGACAGTCAGGCAGCCAAGCTCTTCTGAAAGGCTCCATGCAGGGCATCTGGGGGCTGCTGTCCTGGGTACCCTGCAGCAGCAGAGTGTCCCTGCATCCCGACCTCTGCCTCCCTGCACCCCTGGGTTTGTTGGGGCCAGTGCAGCTGGGCTTGGAGGTTTGGGGAGCGCTTTCCTTCCAGCCATTTCCCCCAGTTTCTGTTGTTTGGTTTCTGTGCTTTGCTTTTCCTGTTGCTGTCCTGGCTATTCACACGCCATCTCTCCGAGTGCCAAGGCTGCCCCTGAAAGGGCTGGCGCATTAGGGAGTCTCTGCACGCTGCCTCCGGAGCCGGCTGTGCCAGTGATCACCAGCCACTTCAAAGCACTTCCTCTCCCGGCCCTCCCAGCGGCTGCCAGGGCTGGCAGACCCCCGCCGCCCCCAGCCCTATAGCCAGGGCGAGGGAAGCGGGGTCTGGGTTATGGCTGGAGAAGGGGGCAGTGTGAGGCGTGGCCGAACACCTGAGGGTGTGCTCATCTCCTGGGTTTCCCATCCTGCTGGCCCCGCTCACTCGCAGGGTTTCTTTGCAGCCCATCTGCAGTTGGCTCTGGCCACCTCCTGGGGAGCTGCTGGGGGGACATTCCCACTGCCCCCAGTGGGCTCTGTTGACTCATGGACCAGCAGATCCCCTGTGCTGGCCTTTTGGGCATCCAGATGTGACGTGCTGGGAATTAAAGCACCCAGACACTGGCAGTGCTCCTCAGCTCCATCCAGGCTCTGGTGGCGGTTGACTTTAATTAACAGAGTCACTCGTGATGAGACACACAGGCTCCTCCATCCCTCATTGTGTAGCCTGGGTTAGTAATGTTTGGGGTAAGGATAATGTACCTGCAGTGCTGATTTCCTTGGGCTGAAAATTAGAACATTGGCTTATTCTGGAATATTCATGATTATTATTTCTAAGGCAACGTACCAACAGCAAAAAGCTCTCCTCTTGCAGAACAGTGTTTTGGTGGTTGAAAATGCCTCAACTTCCCCCTCTCTGGAGTTTTCATGATTTTTGCCACCCCAAAGCTCAGTGTATTTCATAGCAGACAAAGGTCTGAGAATTTACCGTGGTTTATCTCTGGGACAGAAAAACATCCCTGTTTCCCTGCCCAGTTGCCCACAGTAATTTCCTATATAGAAATTTCCTAAATGCCAGTCTCCTCCACGCACATTGGTCCTTTCTCTGGGAGCAAGACAGGGCAGTGGTGCTTTGAGAACAACTAGCCATGCACAATGCCAGGGGAGCTGACAGCACTGAGGCTCAGCTGAGGCTCAGGTTTTTCTGGGAAAATACCCCCCCCCCCCCAAACCCNACACACTGTACAGTACGTATGTGCAAAATGCAGCTCTGCCCTTTGCTTTGTGCTGCCAACACTTCCAGCCTGTGCATGGCTGTGGCAGGTGCCAGGATGGTTTTCCCTTCCCTTCACCAGCAGCCTGGGCAAGACCTGCTGCAGGGCATGAGGAGGTGGATGGCATTTTTGGAGGGGGGAAAAAATGTGGCTGCCCTGCACTTAGCAGCCCTCCCTGGTATTCGTTAGTGACTCTCTGGCTCTGGCTGTGCAGAGTCTGCGATGCTGCAGAGACAAATGTGCAGGTCCAGCATCTTCCTCTGCTGTGCGAGCGTGGCTGGAGCTCCCAGCAGCTCCTGGGCTCGGGATGTGCTTCGGCTGCTCTGCTGGAAAAGCATTGTGGCTTCTCCGCTGCTCTCCAAGAAGTGGACTTGTCCAAGTACTGGCTGAGGCTTCCCTACAGCTGCACGACTTCTGCAGTGCTCCTTTGCTGGAAGCTTCTCCCCAGCCCCCTCTGAGCTCTGCAGAGCTGGCCGTGAGCAGACCACCGCCCTGGTGCTCCGCTTCCGCTCCGGAGAGCAATTTGCAAAGGTGAGGGCAGGTGTTTGTGCTGGTGGAGGCAGCAGAGCGTGAGGAGATGCAGTGCTTTTACGGAGTCCACTCAAGGATGGAAATAACTCCTCTGCATCGTTCTGGGACAGGGAGGGGCCGGACAGCACCAAGGTGTGCTGCAGTCCTGGAGCAAGGGCTGAAAGCTGGAAGGTCCCAGTGGGGTTGGCCCTACCTGTGAGATTGTGCAGCAGAAAGTTTAACAGCTGCATCAGTCTTGGTCCTGTTCTTTGTCACGCCGGGAGAAGCAGCTGAGGTGGTGTGGCCAACAGCAGGTGTACCTTTGGGAGCACACAGCCATCAGACAGCTCCTGCTCCCTACTTTGGCTGCTTTGTGGGAGTGGGTGCCCTGGGGAGCCTGAACAGAGGAGGGAGTGCTGGAGCTGCCTACAGGCACCTGAACAGACTTTTGGATCTGGGAAGGTGTTAGCTCAGGCTTCTGCTCTACTCTTATCCACCCCATGCTGAGAACGAAGGCTCCAAGGACTTAGGCTCCTCACCCTCCTTTATCTCTGTTTGCACTGGTGTCAGTGGTGTTGGCATGGTTTACTTAAGATAGCATAAATCTGGCGTGGATGCCCCTTTTTCAAGGGGACTGATTTTATTTTTTACTGAACTTGGACTTAAATCTTCCTAGAGCCTTTAGATAAGAGCATATGCATCCTTCCTATCGGCCTGAACAGTGTCACTTTGCAGTCAGCTTAAAGTGAAGTGGCACAACAGACATTCACACTGGGTTAGTGGAGGGTGTTTTTGATGGGTAAGGAGAATAAGAGCCATGAGCCCTTTCGTTTTTCTCAGATGTGAATCCCCAGGCTTAAGTCCATCCCCATAAGAGCAGGTGATGCAGGGCTCTGCACAGTGGCCTTTGCTAGTGCAGAGGATCTCCTGGGATGGGTGTCCCTGAACGTAGCAATAGACACAGTGGAAGGGGATACTGGAGCAGAGTGCAAGGGTTGGGTGAGGGAAGTGAAGCTGTGATTGCTCTCATGAGCTGTGGGGCATTGGTGGGTTGTGCTGGAGGTGGACATTGCAGCAAGAGGCAAAAAGCCCACTTGGTCACAACAGTCTGTGTTGGCTGTGACCGCAGCCACCCTGGCATCTTCCTGCTGCTGGGTAAGGCTCTCGCTTTGCATCTGCCACACACACATGCCACTGCTGTTCCCCTCCACCCTGGCCTGCATCACTGTGCTCCTGCTTTACTCAGCTCCCCAAGTGCTGCTTTCTGCTGTCTCTTCTGTGGTGCCTGAAGCTCAGGTTGCTTTAGGCTTGTCCCAGCCATCCCTCAGCTCTGCACCAGCAGTTTCCAGCTGGGTCCCTCCCTGGTCAGCCAGGACAATTGCTCAGGTCACAGAGATGTTGTCCACTGCCCTCTCTTACAGCCTGACAGGTCCTTATAGCCAAATCCTCCATCTTCGTATATGCAGACCTTTGCCTGAAGGAGACCAGGCTGGAGGGCTGCAGCCCATCCACTCCCAGGGCTTTAACAGCACCAGGGCCTTTGTCCTTGGAAAATGATCTCCAGCAGGCTGTGATCAGCTCCCCATCTCTGAAGCACGGTGTGGATGAAGGCTCACTGCCTGTGATCTTCATTAGAGGAAAATCCCTATCCCTTAGCAGTACCAAGAGGTTGGCACGTAGCACCGGTTAGCAAATATTGCATGAGGACTTCGTCATTTAAGTGCTTTCTGGGCTTGCAGCTCTTCCTAATGAAGGCACAGTAGGTCAAGCTTGCAGCCTTCTGCAAAGAGGCTGAGAGGCCACACGTGCCCGGCCAAGTGTGCAGCTGGTGGGTGAGCAGGGGAGGGAGTGTGGGAGGGATGCAGCGGGAAGAGGGGGATGCTGGGGCTGAGGTGCTGGGGCAAGAGGTGACAGGGATGAGAGTGGTGTTAGGTGAAAAGAGGAGAGTGATGTGAGATGCTCAGGAGTAGGTCGGGAGGTGAACTCTGATTTGGAGAAGGTAATGAATGGCACAGGAGGCAGGGAGACACAGGAGACATCCTTGCCCTGGGAAGGAGCAGGTCTACCTCACCTCTGCCTGGCAGTGTGTCTCACCTGGTCTTAAGCACCTCCCCAGACCACCTCTTCTGGAGCTTTCCCATTCTTTCTGCCAGGAAAGTTTTTTTCTCATCCTGCCAGGAAAGATTTCTTCTCATCCTGCCTTGTGTAGCTTCAGAGTTGCCTGTGCTCTGTGCAGCAGAGAGGGACTTGCTCTTCCACCTCTCCACCTCCCAGTAGCCTTTCATGTGTTGGGATATTGCTGTAGCTCCCACCATGCCTCTGCTCCCACTATTTGTGACCCAGCCTTCTGCAAACTTTTCATGCCTTTTTTCTAGATGTCTGATCGCTTCTTCTCCAGACTTTCTCCAGCAGCTCATGGCTACTTAAAGAATTCTGCAAGTCTCTTGCCCCAGTGGAGCTGCCTCGTGGCCGTTTCAGACCTCTTACTCCCCCGTCACAGTTTTCTTTTCAATTCGAATACTGTGCCACTCCATGCTGCCATCTCTGTTTTTCACCACCTGTGTCACCTGCAGAATGCCACTCACAGAGTGACCGTGAGGACGACTCCCTGCTTTTGTCTTCCTGGCCAGTTTTGTGCTTTTAATCTCATAGTTCTGTGCAGCCAAAGGGTTAGCCCTTGCCCACGGGGGCCTTACTGGAGGCTGTGCCGAACCCTTGCAGTGGTGGTGATGGGACCCATTGTTGGCAGGGGCAGGTCCCTGCGATCAGCCTGGTGGGATGTTGGGGCCCTGCGTCTCAGGGGAAAGTCACTGGGCAGTGCAGGGACTGGGTGTGTGGTCCTGCCTGGGGGGGGACCCTGCTGTCACCCCTGAGGTCACCATCGCCTGGGGAACTTTCTTTTTGCTGCATGCATTAGGGAGCAGAGGGCTGCGGGTGCTGGTCTGCAGCTCTGAGGGGATAAGGAGAGCACAGGCTCTTCCTGAAATTCAGGGCTCCAGGGCACAGGGATGGCACCACTCGCCTTTGTGCCCACATGGATGGGCAGCCCTTTGCAGGAGTGGGGCCTTGGTGCAGGTCTGCAGCACCCCTGCTCCCTGCCAGCCCACAGCCACCTCTCCTGGCTCCCGTGTGGGCTCGGGAAGTGCCACATTCACTGCACACCATCCCCAGCAGCATTCCATGGCGCCAGGCTGGGGCTGCTGGACTGGCTCATGCCCCAGCACTGCGGGCTGCTGAAGGGCCACACAAGGATTTTAAGGTGTTCAGGACATTACAGAAACCAGTATGTTTAGAGTTCTGCCTTGGTCAGGACAAGCTGGTTGGTGCCTTCACAATCCTCAGTGAAACATGGAACTTGTTTTTTAAGAAGGGGGTTGGTGCAAGACAGAGTGGAGGCAGCTCAGGGGAGTTTCTGTCATGGTGGCACCAGGTGCTGTGGTGGTGTCATGCGGTGACACCTGTGGTTGGTGACACTGCTGTGCCAGGCACAACAAGGGCCATGCACCACCCGAGAGTGATGGGCAGGACCCTGGCTGGTGGTCAGTGGCCATGCAGGACAACCCTTGGTTTGAGCTCTGCCGGTGGCAGGGGACAGTTGTCCCCAGTGGCAGCAGAGCTGGGAGCAGGGCTCCTGCTCGGACCTGGGTGGTGGGAGAGGGGGCCTTGCCTGGAGCAGGGAGCTGAGGGTGCACAACCAGGCGGGGGCCAGGCTGGCATGCAGGAGGATCCACGAGTGCTTTGAGAGACTGGTCCACCAACAGTGCTGACGCTGCCACAGCCCCACTCGTCTCTTCCCTGCCACCCTGGCCCTCCCCAGGGAGAATCTGGGAAGGGGTCCAGGTGAAGTGGCATCCTGGCGCAGCTCCTGGGGCAATCCTGCCTGTGCCCTACACTGCCCTGGCTCTGGGAGAGGTGCAGTGTGAGTAGCCAGGAGTGCTGTGGGGCACAGGCCTGGCCCCACTGTCTCTGCTATCATGCTATTTTTGAATTCTCTTTTTTTTTTTTTTTTTGTTGTGTTTCTTTTTCTTCTCTTTATTTTGTTGTTTTGTTTTTATTTCCTTTTGTTTTCCTTTCTGTTCTGTCTCCTCGTGTTTGGTCCCTAGGAGCCAGCGCTAAGAAACAGGGCGAGGACTTAGCGGATAATGACGGTGATGAAGACGAAGGTATTTCTGTGCTCGAGGCTGCCACTGCATGACACGCAAAGCAGCTCCGTTTGCCCACCATCCGCTGCCATCCCCAGGGAGCCCTGTGTGTGTCTGTCTGCCGTGCCAGGCAGCTGCGCGGGGTGGGGGGCAGGCTGGCCGGCTGTGCAGGGCACCCAGGACCGTCCCCTCCTCCTGATGCCAGGGAAAGCTCATGGGGTTTTTCTGCTTTAGGAGGAGTTTGCTCCAGCTCCGTGTGAGCGAGGGCAGGGAGGAAGCATGGCAGCCTGGGAGGAGAGGAGCCCTCGGGCACCTGGGCCCATTTCACCCTGAGCCCGGTCACATCCCACCTCCAGCCTCATCCCTCCGGAGCCGTTTGGATAAATGCAGCTGGGAGCCAGCAACCTTCCCCTCCAGCCTTGCCTGGCCCCACCACGGGCACCCATCCAGAGTGGCTGTGCCGGCGCCCAAAGGGGTCTGGCCATGCCCAGGAGACCCAAGGTCCACTTGGTTTCTGTTAACTTCTCTACTTCCTCACCCCGTGGAAGTGAGGTCTGGCTTGCAACCAGACCATCAGCACCAGTCAAAAGGCAGAGCAAGTGGGTTTTCAAGAAGATGTGATTCTAGATGTGCACCAGAGCTAAGCAAGCTGCAGGATAAACTATTTTTAGTAAAATGGGGTCGTTTGTCTGCAGGGTATGGAGTTGGTGTGTTTGGCCGCAGAGATGTAAAGAGGAGGGAGGAGGAAGAGTCAGCCACGGTGCACATCTAATGCACTGAGGATAGTAAAACCCCAGGGCGTGCAGAAGCCCTGGGGCAGCTCGAGCACAGCCTGGCAGATGGCATTTAGGATCTGGGAAATAGATGAAAAACTTTTTCCTTGGCAGTGCTAAAACCCTGTTGTTTACTCCTGCTAACCTGTGCCCCAGGATCCTTTGTACCAGGGCGTAAACTGGCATTTAGCCTGTGACTTGCCTGTGCTAAATCCCAACACACCAAACTGTGCTGCAGCAATTAGGAGCTGTTTGTTCCCTGGTACATCCCCGTACATTGCTGACATTCTGCTGCAAGGATATCCCTTTTTGTGCCAGTGGGAGCCTGCGGCAGGAGGAGAAGACATGGGCACTGATGTTCCTGCCCTTCACATTTCAAGCAGGTGGCCCTGGAGAAAGTTGTCCTGATGTAGCTCTGCTGCCCAGGCGTTGTCTGTCCTGGAGGACCTGCAAGCATTTTTTGCTCCCCTGGTCTCTGTGCATTTGTCTGGCTACATCCTGGCAACAGGAAAAGAGCCAGCACAGGTTTTGCTTTTGGCATAACCTCATTCTGCTGGAGGGAAGAGGTTTTCCGTGTGGAAGGGAGGCCACCTTTAGCCATGCCGTGGGCCACAGCTGGAGGTGAGGATGGCCACAGCACCCTGCAGTGGGCAAGCCACAGGGAGGAGTGGACATGGGCAGAGGTGAGGTGGGTGTGAGAGAGCATGACCACCCCAAGTGAGCATCGGCACTGAGATGGTGTGGCTGAGCCCCAGGAGTCACATCCCCGTGTGGAGTGCGGTGGGGGCTGGCAGCCAGGGGAGGCAGGCAGGGAGCAGCAACTGGCTGGGGCAGCTGGGGCTAAGAAGGCACTGCCAGCCCATCTGAGCAAGGTACTGGATACGGGAGAGCATGAGGGAGGGCAAAGTCCATCAGTGCTGGCTTTCCAGCCCAGCAGAGGGCTGGGCAGCACTGTGTTTGGGACCTGGCACCGTGTCCACCTCCTCTGTGTGACATGGGTGAGGTGCACCAGGAGCCCAAGCATGTGGGTGTTATTCCCTTGTGGATGGCCATGACTCCATGAGGGATCACAGGCCAGTGGGGCAGAAGGGGCAGGATGTCCCCTGGATAGGACCAGTTGAGAGAGGGAGCGTGGCTGCTCCCTATGCCCTTGGCTCCTGCAATCCTTCCTCCCCGGCCCTCGGGGTCCTGTTCCCCATCCTCACTCCATGCCTCATCCCTGTCCTCATCCAGATGCTGTGCTCACCTCCCTGACACACACACGTGCATACACCGTCTGCCTCATCACCATGTCTGTGTCTGGGCACTGGGGTGCCATGGGTTCCCATCCAGACAGCCAGCAGGTCTCTGCCTTCCCAGGGGGATGGGAAGGGGGGGTGGTGAGAGTAAGACATTGGAGCACACCTCAGTGGCCCCCCACCTTCTAGGTCCTGCACACCCCCATCCCTGCCCCCCCCCACAATGCCAGCTTCCAGGACCCCCGGAGCACTTGGGTCCAGCCAAAGGCAGGACATGGGGCTGCATCCCGGGGCTGGACTCTGCAAATCCCTCCCACAACAGAGCTGGTCTGGCTCCCCAGCTCTGGGGGAGAGCAGCGGGGTCCAGCCAGCATCCCTCCCACCTGTGCTCAGACCCCCGAGGAAACAGCAGCATGGGGACAGTGCCCGGAGAAGGGCTGGCAGGGGAGGTTCAGCAGTGTTTGGCTTTGGAGGTCCACGCTGTGGCCCCCAGGAGAGCTCTGGCTTTGGCTCCTAAGCCCCCTCCCTGGTCCTGGCAGCTGGCATTGCCCTTGTACTTGGTCTGCCTGTCGGGCAGGGTGCTGCGGCCGTCGGTGCGGTCCTGTGTTTAACCACCTCTCCTTCCAGACATCCGGGACAGCGGGGCCAAGCCGGTGATGGTCTATATCCACGGTGGCTCGTACATGGAGGGCACGGGGAACATGATAGACGGCAGCATCCTGGCCAGCTATGGCAATGTGATTGTCATCACCCTGAACTACCGCGTCGGAGTGCTGGGTATGAGCTGGCTGGTGTGGGCTGTGCCCTCTGCAGTGGGACAGCCCGCGGGTCTGACCGGCCTTGAACCAGCCGGGCAGGGGGTGGCGGGGGGCGTGGGGCTGGCGGGATGCGCTCTGGGCACTGCCCCTGCCTTCCGCCCCGGCTGCCAAGTGCCGTGCCACGTGGCAGAGCCCCCAGCACGTGGTGGCAGCACAGGCCGGGTCCTGGCACCGGCCCCCCCAGCCTGGCTCATTTACACAAACTGGCTCAACTGAAAGCAAATATTGGTTTGTGGTTAAATGAATAATAAATGTGTTTACCCAGCATCTTCTCCTGAGAGGCCTCAGAGCAGTGAGGTGCCAGCGGGAAATGCCTGGCTGTCCTGGGGACCTGGCAGCTCTCCTTCCCTGGGCACGAGCTGTTCTCCAAGCCAGTGGAGCTGCTGGGACCCCCTCAGCCACCCACCATGGCCTGGCTGCCTGCAGAGGGGACCACCGAAAGGTGTCAGGTGTTCTGCAGAGGAGGGTGGCAGTGCCATTTCCATAAGCACTGGTGACCCAGAGAGGCAGAATGAGGACACGGGGTCAAAAAGCAGCGCAGTCCCCTGCTCGCTGCAGCAGAGACCCTCCAGGGGCTGAGACACAGGAGGCTTGTGTGGAGCACCACTGCTGCTTCCCTTAGCAGCAGAGAGAACAACGGGCACAGGGGTTTGGGAAAAGCTCCTTCCCAGCCAAGCTGCTGTCAGGGCTGGCTCTCTTACTGGCCATCCAGCCTAGCATGCTGCACTCCTTTGGCAGCTGGGCTCCCAGCTGGTACCTGGGGTCAGCACATCCCTCTGGTGGCCTCCAGACTCCATAGTTCTCGGAGGAGATGACAGTTACTCGGTAGGAATTAAGCTTTTCAGTAAAAATAAACCTGTCCAAGACCTTTAAAATTAAAAATCAGGGCTTTAAGTTGAATAGGTGCAAAGTTAAGAACCTGAGTCACAATATGACATTAGACCTGAGTGATGCCTTCATCATTTCCATTGAAGTCGTGCACCACACCCAGCCAGACTACCTCCAAATGCCAGCACAGCACTATTGCTGCTCCCTTCGGGGTTACCTGCCTGGATTTTAACTCAGGACCATGGGTTTGGCTTCCTGCTTAGAGTCAAAGCAAACAAAAACAGTGATAACTTATCTTGGGTGTTTTCTTTGTTATTGAAAGGTTTCTCAGCCTCCTCCTCACTGAGAGCCTTTGTATTTTAAGCTGCAGTCAGTTCCGCTCTGCCCAGCCCACCTCCTTACATTTATAGAGCCTCCTCCAGTCCACACTGGGCCATGGAAAGCATTGGCTGTGCAGGCACTCGGCCTGCCTGCAGCCACTGGTGCTTTCTCAGCTTTCCTTGGGGCGTGTGAGGTGTCTTGAGCCATTCTTAGGTGGTGGTATGGGTAGCACGGAGGTTTGTGCCCTTTACAGTGTCACTGATTGTTGTCGGTTCAATAGGGTCCCCTAGGCTTGCAGCTGCACTCTCAGCCTTTTGCCCCTCTTTGCTGTGCAGAAGGTGGCTGGAGCTTGACGGTGTCCCTGACCCAGCTTAGAGCTCACAGGATTCTCTTGGTAGTGGGGTCCCACATGGTGGTGGTATAGGGTCCCATAGAAGCTCCCCTATGCCTGGGGAATTGGGGTGGGAGGTCAGGAATTTCCTTGTTTCCTCATCCCTAACCAGGCTCCCCTTGGCTCTCAGGGTTCCTGAGCACAGGGGACCAGGCTGCCAAGGGCAATTACGGGCTGTTGGACCAGATACAGGCGCTGCGCTGGGTCAGCGAGAACATCGCCTTCTTTGGGGGGGATCCCTTGCGGATCACCGTCTTCGGCTCCGGCATCGGTGCCTCCTGTGTCAGCCTGCTCACCCTCTCCCACCACTCCGAAGGTAGGTGCCAGCTGTGCCTGAGGATGCTGCAGCTGTGAGCAAACACCCTGCTGATGCTGCGCTGGGGAAGGGAGTCCACCCGGGTCCTGCTGCCCAGCCCAACAAAGTCAAGGCTGCTTTCTAAGTAGTTGCTGGTGAGAACCTGACCCAGGGCTAGGAAGTAAAACCTCATTCTGGGCAGGGAGAGGCCAGTGGCAGAGCACGTGGGAGTCAGGGATGGAGCCAGGGCACAGGGCTGCAGCCTGGGTCCAGCACCCCAGCATGGGGAGAGGTGGGGACCCCTCCTGTGGCATCCTGTCCCCGTGCTCGGGCTTGCCCATGTGCAGGTGTGGAGGGGGTGTAGGGCATCATACAGGGCACCAGGAACACAAATCCCAGTACTAGGAAAGGCATTCATACTGCAATAGAAGGGAAGACAGACCTGAGCCCGGGGAGGGATGAAGGGCCCCATCTTGGGAGGCTGGGAGACCTGGAAGTGCTGGGACCAGCAAAACGCAGGTGGAAGTAGTATGATTGGTATCTGTAAATACAGCAGAGTGTTTACTCTAGATAAAATAAGGAGTTATTTATGCTAAAAGATTGTGTTGGAATAAGAGCAAATGCATGTAAACCACCTGCAAAGACATTTACATCAAGCACTGGAGGGGAAATAAAATTAACCGTGGAACTAGAGGTTCTCAATAAACTTAATAAAGGAAATTGTAGGAGCCAAATAAGGTCCACAGGGGAGCAGCCTGCCAGGGACCTGCTCACGGGTTCATATGAGGTGCTGTGTCCCCAGGTGTGATGCAGGGGACAAAGGGACGTGTGGGCAGGAGACACAGGCATGAATCTGCACCTGAGGGACACACACCAAATTGCCCTGGAAGCTGATGTGAAGAGCTGCAGCCCTGCACAACAGCCTGGAAATCACACAGGAATGAAGACCTTCAGAGCCTCAGCAGGGCTGATGGCTGATGATGGGAAGTCTTTTACAGGCTGAAAGCTCCCGCAGAAAGGAAAAGTGTTTTCTCTGCCCATATTGAGTGTGAAAGGCTGGTGGAGGAACACTATGTGTAATGCATTCACAATGCTTCTTAGGGTGCTCCTTTCCATCCCGGCAGTGCAGGACTGTGCTCTTGGCTGCCCAGGTGGCCCAGGGTGGAGGGAGCAGCATGGAGAGAGGCTGAGGGTGGATGGAAGGGACTGCTCCTTGTGTCTTTTCAGCCACAAAAAATGGTCCTGCCAGTATAGCATTTTTCAGGTGATGTTATGCTTTCTGCCACTAATTCCTGCACCTGGATGCTGTATCTTTTGCTGCTCCATCTGGCCCAAATGCCTGTGATGTGGTCTGCCCTGCACCTCGGTGGTGCTGGGTGCTCACCACCCTCACAGCTGTTGCAGGGGAGCTGTAAATGCTGCAAGGTGTGAGGGGAGTGCTCAGTGCTGCAGCCAGTGTCTCATAAAATGAAATAGCCAGAAAATGACCCCGTGCCAGAGCCCCCATCTCCCCAGGGACAGGTAGCCAGCTCTGGAACACAGCAAGCCTGCAGACCAGGTGGGTTTGGTTTTATTGCATCAAAATAAAACACATAGTGGTCAAAAGCTATTAATGAAGCTGCCAGTTAATGTCTGCTTTGCCAGATGCTGCAAGAGGCAAACGCTGGAGGCTTGGTACAGCACACACTGTATCTGGCTGCCTGGGAGATCCACATCTCCCCTGCCAGCCTTAGCCCTTGCAGGCAGGTGGATTCCACACCATGACCAAAGTTCAGAGCTCCATCACCTTCCCTGGCCCCCAGAAGGCTGGAGAGGTTCGGGGTGATCTGCAGGGTGGTGATGCCTCCCTGAAGTGTTTGTTGGGCTTCAGCCAGGTGCTGGCATGGAGGAGGAGGACATGAGGAGTCTGGGCTCTCACAGACTCCTGGGTCCTCCTAGATCAGGATGTGGCCATGGAGAGACACAGCAATGGAGCTCCATCAGGGACATCACCAGCTGTTGGTGACATCAGCTGCCCAGTTCTTCCCCAGGCAGCAGTGGGCAGGGGCAGAGCCCAGCCTAGTGGGTCTGTCTGGGAAGTGATGCTGCTGGCAGAGACAGTATGGCTGCTGCTGGGACAGCATCTCCTTGGAGCCAGGGTACCCCATCCTGGCTCCTTGGCACATGGATGATGGTGCAGAGCAAGCAAACCTATGGCCACACTCCAGCCTGTAAGCTGGGTATGGCTTTCTAGGGCACTGGGAGGTGACAAACAGAGCTTGTGACTTCTCTTTGTCCCAGTGCATGGGACTGTACGTCAGGTACTTGGCAGAACGAGGGCTGTGCGTGCAGACTAGAGCTATGGACATGATGGCCAGGAGCCAGGAACTTCAGAACACTTCTGTTGCAGGAAGGTGCATGTTTCCCTGCAGAGCAGCACAGCCTCAGTTGCAGAGGGGTTCTCTGCATTTCAGGGCTCTGGGGGCAGCCCCGTGACCACCACACTGCTGTGCCAGCACCACGCAGGGATTGCCTGAAGAAATCCCTCGCTGGGAATGAGGTGGGATCTGACAAGGGTGCAGGCAACACTTGGGGTGCAGGAGAGGGCTGGTCAGAGAGCTGGGACCTTGGGGTGCAGCCCAGACTGGCTGCCTTTCAGGGCCCGGAGGCTCTGCTTCCTCACCACCCTTTGTATTCTGAGCACAAGCACCATTGACATGGGACTGGAGCGAAGCCACGCATTTCTCTGCCTAGGCCAGGGCCTTTGTGGCCTCGTTTTCCAGGGCGAAAGTCCACTCCTTCTGTGTTCCTGGTGGCAGAAAGGCCCTCTTTGTGCATCTGGCAGTGTGCTCCTGCAGGGCCGGATTGGCACTGAGCAGCCCCAGCTGGGCAGGAAGCAGCAGGGAGGGGGTTGAGGGGGACTCTGACAAAGCACTGGGGTGGGACACGCAGGGTTAAGTGTCCTCGAGCAGGCATTAACCCTCCCACTGCTGCCAGCCCGCAGCCTGGCTGCTCAGTGAGGCAGGTTCCAACCTGGGCTGGAGGATGGTGCTGAGCCAGGGGCAGCATGTGCCTCTCAGGGGCTCAGGCAACATGTCCTTGCAGTGGCTGGGGCAGCATGGGCTGCTCAGCAAGGCCAGGCTGTGATGCCACCATGGCTCCTCTTCTCCCCACACCAGGACAGAAAGATGCTGGCCATCCTCTGCAATGGGATTCTCAGGGAGCACAGCACCCCTTGCTTGCTTGGAGCCCCCACCTGCATGTCACCCTCCCACCCTCAGAGGGGCCCTGAGCTGAGCCCCCTGGGGCAGCCCAGCTCAGCAGGCAGCACAGCCCAGGGTCAAGGCCAGGTTGGGGCTGAAGCGTTGGGTCCTTGCCCGGGGTCAATGCCTTCTCCACGCTGCATCCCGCCCTGCAGCGCTGGGGTGTCAGAATCTCCTCCATTCCTTGCGTGTATTGCAGGTCTCTTCCAGAGAGCCATCATCCAGAGCGGCTCCGCGCTCTCCAGCTGGGCGGTGAACTACCAGCCCGTGAAGTACACCAGCATGCTGGCTGACAAGGTGGGCTGCAATGTGCTGGACACGGTGGACATGGTGGACTGCCTGCGGCAGAAGAGTGCCAAGGAGCTGGTAGAGCAAGACATCCAGCCGGCTCGCTACCATGTGGCCTTTGGGCCAGTCATTGACGGGGACGTGATCCCAGATGACCCAGAGATCCTGATGGAGCAGGGCGAGTTCCTCAACTATGATATCATGCTGGGGGTCAACCAGGGTGAGGGGCTGAAGTTTGTGGAGGGTGTGGTTGATCCTGAGGATGGCGTCTCAGGCAGTGACTTTGACTACTCAGTCTCCAACTTTGTAGACAACCTGTACGGATACCCTGAGGGCAAGGACACCTTGCGGGAGACCATCAAGTTCATGTACACGGACTGGGCTGACAGGGACAACCCTGAGACACGTCGCAAGACTCTGGTGGCCCTCTTCACTGACCACCAGTGGGTAGAGCCATCAGTGGTGACAGCCGACCTGCACGCCCGCTACGGCTCCCCCACCTACTTCTACGCCTTCTACCACCACTGCCAGAGCCTGATGAAACCTGCGTGGTCCGATGCAGCCCACGGGGATGAGGTGCCTTACGTGTTTGGGATCCCCATGATTGGCCCCACAGACCTCTTTCCCTGCAACTTCTCCAAGAACGATGTCATGCTCAGTGCTGTGGTGATGACCTACTGGACCAACTTCGCCAAGACGGGGTGAGTGGGGATGGGTGCTGTACCCTGGGGGTCTGCACTCACTGCAGCTGTGCCACTCGAGACCGTGGAGTGGTGGGGGTGGGGGTTGTCATGCCTGGTGTGGGACACTGAGCCTCCTGTGCCTGGAGGTCTGTGTGCTGCACCTTCACTGGGGTCATGGCATCAACCACAGAGCAAGAAGCTTAGAGCTTGGGCTGCCCCTGGGACAGGATCCAGTCGAGCACAGGGGTGGGGAGGCTGGCTGTGTAAGCATGGGTGAGGCTTAACTCAGCTTTGGGGTGCTGCCCAGCCATGCAGGACCTTTTACCAGCACACCCTGTGCCAGCACTGGCAAAGGTCCACTGCTCTCCCTCTTTGCTTCTTTGGCTTTTCCCAGTGCTAGTTCTGTTCTGCCTGTGTTTCACAGGGACCCCAACAAGCCCGTCCCCCAGGACACCAAGTTCATCCACACCAAGGCCAACCGGTTTGAGGAGGTGGCCTGGTCCAAGTACAACCCCCGTGACCAGCTGTACCTGCACATCGGGCTGAAGCCACGGGTGCGCGACCACTACCGGGCCACCAAGGTGGCTTTCTGGAAGCACCTGGTTCCCCACCTGTACAACCTGCATGACATGTTCCACTACACCTCCACCACCACCAAAGTGCCACCACCCGACACCACGCAGAACTCCCACATCACCCGCCGGCCCAACAGTAAGATCTGGACCACCAAGCGCCCCGCCATCTCACCTGCCTACAACAGCGAGAACGGGAAGGAGAAGTGGAGTCCAGAGCAAGAGGCGGGCACCCTGCTGGAGAGCCCCCGCGACTACTCCACTGAACTGAGCGTCACCATCGCCGTGGGCGCCTCCCTCCTCTTCCTCAACGTGCTGGCCTTCGCCGCCCTCTACTACCGCAAGGACAAGCGCCGGCAGGACACACACCGGCAGCCCAGCCCCCAGCGTGGCACCGCCAACGACATCGCCCACGCACCTGATGAGGAGATGCCCTCCTTGCAGGTGAGCCAGGGGCACCACGAGTGTGAAGCCGTGCCATCCCACGACACCCTGCGCCTGGCCGCTCTGCCCGACTACACCCTCACCTTGCGCCGCTCTCCGGACGACATCCCGCTTATGACCCCCAACACCATTACCATGATCCCCAACTCGCTGGTGGGGCTGCAGACCCTGCACCCCTACAACACCTTCACCGCCGGCTTCAACAGCACGGGGCTCCCGCACTCACACTCCACCACCAGGGTATAGCTGCCCGCCGCCGGCGCACACGCATGCACGCACGCACACCACACGCAGCAGACACTGGCAGAGGGACCGGCGGGGCCGGCGGAGCTCCCAGACGGAGGGGCAGCCCCCCGGATGGTGCAGCTCCCAGCCCAGAGACCTGTGGGGTCCCGGTGTGGCCCCGGCGCTTTCTTTTGTTCCTATCTAACTTTTGAGAAGTGCTTTGAACTCTCCCGGCCCCAGGGCCCCGTGGGCTGCCCCGGGACGCCAGTTGGGTGCAGGGGGCACACGGTATAACCCTGCACCTGTGCAGGCGGGCAGGGGTACCCCACCATCAGTGGCCAAGGGGCTCCCCGTGCCGTGGCTGTGCCTCCCAGTGGGGCGATCACATCCCCAGCGCTAAGCCCACTGAGCACCCTGGGACTGACGAGGAGCGGGACTGAGCATCCCTCCCGGCCAGTGCCCAGGCATCCCCAGGCAGCTCGGCAGCCCTGGAAAAGGCTCCTTCACTGTGCTGAGAAGTGGCCCTGGGCCATGGTGCTATAGGCAGAGGGAATGGGCAGGGTCCGGGGACCTGGCCATGTGCTGGGTGCGGGCGCTGGGGCCGGTGCCAGGGCTCAGGGACCCTGGGAGTGGGGCCCTGGGCTGGAGACTCGGCACCTTTGCCCCTCTTTGCGCTGCAGAGAATCTCTTTTGTGTCAGTCATTTCTCTTTGCAGAGACGTTTTTTAAGCAGATCTTTAGTTCTTTACACACTAACGGAGTCGCCGCGTTTTGTCCTTTGTAAAGATTTTAAAACCAAGTGTTCTTGATATAAAATAAAAAGCCAGTTAGAAGCCAGCGTGTGCGCACGGTGCCGGCCCCCCATGGCACCTGCCTGCCGTGGGTGGGCACCGGGCAGGGCAGTGCCTCCTGCGCAGCGGGGCCACGCTCTTTTGTATTTTTTGATATTCTCCCTCCTCTGTCACCCGTGCCCACCTATCTCAGCCAAACAGCCTGTCCAACGGCCTGCCTGCGAGCACCCCCGCCCCGGCCCCTCCACTGCCACCACTGGCCAAGTGCCACCCACCACCCTGCCTGAGCATCACCTGCTCTGAGCAACGTCCCTTCACCCCTCTGAATCCAGGACAGCCCCCACCCCGGCTCCCCACCCTGCCCTGCTCCCCGAGGAGCATCCCACAATCCCTTCGCCACTGCCCCAGGGCTGTGCTGTGCTCTCCCTGCCCAACAGCAGAGCCAGTGGTTTGCAGCCTGTGGCAGAGGTGGCGTGATAGGAGCAGGGTGAGCTGCTCACCCACATCGACTCTGCCTCCTGTGTTACTTCCACTGGGGCCTTTAGCCCACTGTGGGGTGACCCCATCTCTGGCATCCGGGACATGCAGCCAGGATAGATGCCTGAGCAGGGACTCTGGGAGTAATGGGAGCACCTGTGCTGGGGCTGGGGCACCTGCTGTGATGGTGTGGCCACCGAACCACATGCGGCTCAAGGCAAGTGGCTTTGGTGCAGTTGGGCATGGAGAAGAAGCAACATGGGATCCTACGCGGGGCACCCCAGTCTCAGCCTCCCGTGATGAGCACTGGCACCTGGGGCCTGGCGAGGCAGGAGAAAGGGACAGGTCCTTGTGGGGACACCATATCTTGTCCTTGTGCAAGACGGTCCGGCTGGCAGACGCTGCCCATGCTGGCGGCCGTGACGCACCGGTGCCGGCTGGCCCTGCTGCCTGGGGCCAGTGCATCGATGGCCCTGCTGGCCCTGCTGCCTGGGGCCAGTGCATCGATGGCCCTGCTGGCCCTGCTGCCTGGGGCCAGTGCATCGATGGCCCTGCTGGCCCTGCTGCCTGGGGCCAGTGCATCGATGGCCCTGCTGGCCCTGCTGCCTGGGGCCAGTCCATCAACTGCCCTGCACCCTGCCCCGGCCCCGCCCCACACAGGGCTGAGGGTGAGGATGCTCGTTGGAGAATGTATTTATACCCTGTCACCCGCGCAGAGTAACAAATTCCAAATAAAACAGAAGTGATATTTTTAATAGTGGTGTGTCTCGCCTCTTCTTGGAGTGTGCAGGAGCCAGGGACTCCCAGTCTGGGTGGGGTACCCTGTGCTGGCTCAGAGCCATCCCAGCCATGGCTGTGCCCACTGGCAGGGGGTCTGGATGGTCTGCATGTCCCTGGCACCCACCCCACAGAGGCAGCAGGAGGATCCCAGTATCACCCCACGGTGTCAGAGCGCTGGACCCCCGGTGCAGCACAATGCAAGCCTGCACCGTCCCATCCAGAATTCCCAACACCAAGTGCCCCAGTGGTGGTGGGGGGTGTTCCTGCATACCCCTAGCCCTGCTGTCCCCCACCCCTAGCACTGAGACCCCATGTGGGATCTCATCTGTGCCACAGCCCCCTCTCTCCAAACTTTGCACCCCCTCCCCAGTCTTTCCCAGCTAAGCTCCCCTCCCCCTGCTTGCCAAACAGAAAAGCTGCTGGTTTCATTTCTTTTTAATGTAATTTCCACTGGAGTTGCCATGGAAACCAGGCACGGAGAGGGGGGGCTGAATGGCCTCCAGGCAGCGTGCAGACAGTGGAGCCAGGGCCAGTGCCCGGAGCCAGGGGAGCCAGGGGCGGGCAGGGGGACAGGCTGTGCGGGGGGCTGAGTGAGGGGCTGCTCCCCCAGAGTACCCCTGCAACTGTTGTGCCACTGGCACATCATCCTGCTCAGTACTGTGCCCCAGACCCTGTGCCAGACCCCCCTATGACCCCTGGTGCTGCCCGTTGTGGGGGCCCTGCGCTCCCTGCCACCCTGTGCCCAGTGCTCTGGAGCTGCAGCAGTGTGGGCATGGCCCAGGGCACAAATCTGGGGTGGTGGCAGGTCCCTTGCCATGCGGCTGATGGAGAGTGTGGGGAAGGTGCCAGAGGCAGGCAGTGTGCTGTGCTGAGCAGTGCTGAGCTGTGCTCTGCTGTGCTGTGCTAAACTGTGCTGTGCTGAGCCGCGCTGAGCTGTGCTGAGCCATGCTGAGCTGAGCAGTGCTGTGCTGTGCTGAGCAGTGCTGAGCTGTGCTCTGCTGTGCTGTGCTAAACTGTGCTGTGCTGAGCCGCGCTGAGCTGTGCTGAGCCATGCTGAGCTGTGCTGTGCTGTGCTGTGCTGAGCCATGCTGAGCTGTGCTGAGCCATGCTGAGCTGAGCTGTGCTGTGCTGAGCTGTGCTGTGCTCTGCTGTGCTGTGCTGTGCTGTGCTGAGCAGTGCTGTGCTGTGCTGTGCTGTGCTGTGCTGTGCTGAGCAGTGCTGTGCTGTGCTGTGCTGCGCTGAGCCGTGCTATCAGGGGCTGGGATGCTGTGGAGTGCCTGGGACAGGTCTCAATAGAGCCAAGCCACAATGGGACTCCAACAGGCTGATGGGACTCTTACCCAGGGCATGGAGTTGCCTTTTCCACACCAGAGTTGCTCCCTGCTCTCTGGAAACTGCCCACCCTGAGCCACGACCTACAGCCCCACTCAGTGTGGCCCCAAACCACTGACCCCTCTGGTCCAGCCCACCTGGCAGCCTTGGGACTGCAGTCCCAAGGCCTTCCATTGCAGCCACCAGTTGTCCCTGCTTGGTGACCAGCCTTGAGAATAACCAACATCAGGCGGTGGCGACAGGTTTCCATGGAAATGCGGGTGCTCCACAACACCGCTCCAAAAGCAGCCACCTTGCTGTGGGGTGAGCAGCGGGGTCAGCCCTGCCTGGTGGCCACAGGTCCATCTTGGTGACACCAGCATCACCACCAGCTGAGCACACTGTGGTGCCTAGTGCCTTCTTGAAGGGGCAATGCCTTTCTGCCCCAGATTAGGAGCTTGCTCTGTCTTTCTGCCCCTCCTCCTCATCCTTGCACAGCCCCAGCTGCCTGCAACCTCATATGCCAGCATGGCTAACCCAGCCTGGACCCCACGGCAAGCTGGTGACATGTTATTATGCTACTGCCTTTGCAAAAGTCCCAAGGCTGCCATCTGCCCAGGGTGCCCTTGACCATCAAGAGCTTTTCTTTGGAGACCTGGCAAAGCCCAAGGGACACTGTATCCCAGAGGGTATGTGCAGTTAACATCTGTGTGACAATTGTGGGACATCCTCTGCTTCAGGGGACAGGTCTAGTGCTGCAGAGAGTAGCAACTGCAAAGGTGTCCCTGGCATGGGGAGGGGGTGAATGGCCCTTGGCTGCTCCAGGATCCACAGCCAGCAGGAGGCCAGGGATGCTGCTCTGCACAGTGGCATTGCTGGGGCAGTATCCTGGTCCTGTTCCCCTCACCCCTGATGCAACCAGGACACAGGACAGCAGCCTCACAGGCAGTCAGGACAAGCTGTTACATCCTGTGCTGCAACCCCCTCTGCCCTGTACTGCAGCAGCACAAAGAATTTCTGTGCTCACCCACTGCCAGTGACCTTCCCGGCAGTTGACTCAGACCGGAGGGTTTTGTCTCTCCACACGCAGCAGCCTGGATCCTGGGATGCCTTTGCTGCTGTCAGTCAAGCCTGGAAGCCCAGCGGTCTCTGTGCTGCAGTGGCCATCCAGTGATGAGGCTGAGCTATCCATAGGACCAACCCATCCCGGGGCAGGACGGCTGGGGAAAGTGGGCTCTGGAAGCCTGCTCTGCACCACCCTTCTCCTCCTGACAGCAGAGGTGTTTCACTGAGGCTTGAGCTTGCTTTTCTTCACCATACCGGTGCAGAGAGCTGGGCTGCAAGGTCTCTGACCCCAGCAGTGTGCCAGCTTCTGCGTCACCCTGGTCCCGCCATCCGGATGTTGGCTCAGTCCCGCACATGTCATCAGCTTGTCTGCATTCGACATGCCCACGTCTTTGACCTCTTCGCCTTCAGACGCCTAATTACCTTCAATTAACGTCATTAACAAAGAGAGCGTTTCTGGTCCGCGTGGTCGTGGATGGGGTAGTTTTCTGAGCGCTGGGGGCAGCGCCGGCCACGGCTGCTCGGCACAGGCTGTTCTGAGCGCTGGCTCTTGCACAACAGCCTTACCTACGGCGGACAGGCGAGGGGCTGCCCCGGTGCTCCCATCACCTCCCGGCCGGGACAGCGGGCGGGCGCGGGGCTGGGCAAGAACGCCGCGGGCTCCTCCTCCCTCTTCCCCGTGTCCTTTCTCTCTTTTTATTGTGTTTTTACTGTGTTCCCACGCTGTGCCCGCCGGGTGCTGCCGCGGGCAGGTGCGGCCCCACCGCCCCCGGCCCGGCCCCGCAGCGCCACCTGGTGCCACCGCTTGCGACCACCCCCGCCCGGCCGGGACCCCCGGCTCCCAGTGCCCCCCACCNCAGTGAACCCTAGCCTGGCTCCCAGTGACTACAGTGACCCCTAGCTTGGTTCCCAGTGTCCCCTCCTCCCCACTCCAGAGGCCCCCAGTGAACCCTAGCCTGGCTCCCAGTGCCCCACCAAAGCCTCCCAGTAAATCCTAGCCTGGCCCACAGTGACTTCCAGTGATCCCTAGCTCAGTCCCCAGTGCCCCTCCAGAGGCCCCCAGTAAACCCTAGCCTGGCTCTCGGTGGCTCCCAGTGATCCCAAGCCTGGCTCCCAGTGGCTCCCAGTGACTCCCAGTGCCCCCTCAAGGAGGCCCCCAGTGAGCCATAGCCTGGCTCTCGGTGACTCCCAGTGATCCCAAGCCTGGCTCCCAGCGCTCCCCAGTGCTCCCCATCCCCGCCCAGTCTGCCACCCGCAGAGCCCCTTGCGTTTCATCCCGCTTAAGCCGGCCCACAAATCCCTCAGTGCCCACCAGTCTGCTCCCGTGGAGCCTGCCCTGATCCCGCAGCCTGGCCCCACCAGCCGGTGCCCACAGTGTCCCCACAGTGTCCCCTCCGCCCCCGCGGGCGCGCCCCCTCGCTCAGGGCGCTGTGGCGGACAGGGCGGTGCCGCGGGACGGCGCTCCGAGCCTCTCTGACTCAGTTTATCAGAGGCCGAGATTTGGGGCCCCGCCGNGCGGGGCCACCCCTGTGTGCGCCCCGATGTCCCCGCAGTGCCACCCGCGGTCCCCGCTGCCCATCGCCCCCCGCTCCGCCGCGGGGGCACCCCCTGTGTGCGCCCCGATGTCCCCGCAGTGCCACCCGCGGTCCCCGCTGCCCATCGCCCCCCGCTCCGCCGCGGGGGCACCCCCTGTGTGTGCCCCGATGTCCCCGCAGTGCCACCCTGCCGTGCCCGTGCGGGGCGCGCCGGCGCCGCCGTGCCCCGCGCCCAGTGCGGGGGATGGCGCGCAGGTTCCCGCAGCCCCCGCCGGCGCCCAGGGCGAGGGGCAGGGTCGCCGCGTCCCGCGCAGGGTGCCGGGTGGCGGGACCTTGGAGCGGACCGCTCGCTGGAGTTAATGGTTGACAAGTTGTTTGCCTTTTCGCGGCTGCGTTTGTTCGCATTAAATCTGGGCTTTGGTGGCTCCCCAGGGACCAGCGGGCAGCGTGCGGCGGCAGATCAATTTACCCCGGGAGCTGCGGGTACCCAGAGTTGTCCCCCGGGAGGGAGAGCAGGGCTCCAACGCGGTGCGTGCGTGCCCGGCTCGCAGAGAATGCGGCTGGGAGGATGCTCACGGCGGGCAGTGCGGGCACGGGGACCAGGGGGCTCCCCCGCGCCCACCCCGCGGGGCTGGCCCTGCCTCGGCGCTGCGGGGCCCCCGGGCTGCCCTGGGGGATGCTCGGGGCAGGGGCAGGGGCTGGGGCTGTGGGTGCAGGCTGGGCACACCTGCAGTGTTTACTCGGCGGGGGCAGGTAGAGCAAGTCCTGAAACGCAAGGCTGTTTGGGAGGGGGTGGGTGAAGTGCTGGAGGCCAGTATAAAGTCCAGCGTGTTGCGTTGGAGCCTGAGGCTGCCGAATTCCCCAAGGGCTTTGCTGTTGCTGCCGCTGAGGTGAGAAGCTGAGGGGCACAGCCCCGCTGGGAGGGGGTGGCTGCAGATCCCCCAGCTGGGGGACCAGAGGGTCACAGAAGGGCTTGGCCTTGGGCCGGGGAGGGCAGAGCTGGGGGTACTGGCCCACATGGGGAGATCAGGGAGAGGGGCAGAGCGTGGGCACTGGCTGCCCTCCACAGCTTTTCTGGAGGGTCTTGGCCCACTACCATCTGTACTGCTTTGGGCACTCACATCCTGAGCTAAGGGGAAGAGATGGCATTTGGGACGGCGTTGTTGTCCTGCCAAGATGCAGGCCCCCGGCTGGCGGGTTTTATGGATGTGCTGCTCCCCACCTGAGGCTGGGGACGAAACCCAAGGAACATGGCACCATCTCTGCAGGAATGGGACACAGTGTGGTGGTGTGGTTGGGGCACCAACCCTGAGGGGCATGGGACGGGGGGGATCATGTCCCCCACGGACATGTCTGAGCAGTAGAGCAGCATCAGTGGGCCAGTCCTGGGAGAGAAGCAAAACCCCCCCAGTGCTCAGCACCGGGTGCAGCCTGAGCCAGCACACAGCAAGTGTCGCTCTAGCAGACTCTTTCCCATGTCCCCAACGGGACAGGGCACATGCAGGGCATCTCCAGTGCCCTCACAGCAGTCCCAGCCCCCTGGCAGCAGAGCCTTGAGGGCATGGCAGGACTCAGAGCAGTGGCACCCAGGGCACCCAGCCCCACGGGTGCCCACAGAGTGCTCAGTGCCAGACCCCTGCTGCAGTCTCAGTGCCCTGTGCTGTCCATGCGGGATGGGCATGCAGCCGGGCTCTGCCATGTGTCCCGGGCAAGGGAAGGCACCTCCAGCCAGCCTGTGTGTCCTGTCCAGCGCAGTGATGTCCGTGGTGTGGATCCCTCCGGGCAGGGCCAGGAGCACCCGTGCTCGGGGAAGGGCTGTGGCCATGGTCGGGGTGTGGAGGGGAGGTGGGAGTGGGTGCGGGGCCGAGCAGCCGGAATGCAGCACACAGGCACTTTGTTGGGCCAGGGTGGGCGGAAGTCAGGGCGTTAGATCTGAATGCTAAAGTGTGTTGTTCAGGGATAGAAAAAGGCCCCATTGTATGTAAATAGTTTATAAAGCAGCATATGACTTCCAGTGCAGGGCAGTGGCAGAGAGAGACGAGGGCAGGCGGAGCAGAGCTCTCCTGCAGGAGGCATGAGACCTTAGAGGGGCCACGGGGGGCAGCTTGCGAGGACGCTTCCTCAGTGGCAGGTACGCATTGCCAGGACCCTCCGCACCGGGGTGGCTGGAGGGCAGGTCCCAGCCCCCCAGCCTCATGCCAGGGTGGGAAGCAGCTCCTGGCACTGCTCAGTGCCAGTGGGTGGCTCTGGTGGGGAGGGGGGTCTGTGGTTGGGGTGTGGGGTCACCTCATGCTTCCCAGGCAGGGATGGCTCTAGGGGGGTGGCAGTGCACGGCTGCATGGGGGGTGCCCCCCAGCTTGGGGGTCCCTGGCCCTGCTCCTGCGGGGAATGAGATGACAAAGGAAGGGATGTGCTGGCGCAGAGGAACTCATGGAGCTCCTTGGGTCCACTCCTAGCCAAAGAACTCAGTGCTGGGTGTGGGCTGGGGGTACATGCAGAGGTGTGGGAGCTTCACCTCCATGCTCTGTGGCAGTTGTGGGTTAGGATCCCAGTGCCAGGGTGGGCTGGCAGGGCAGAGTCAGCTGCAGGGCCAGTCAGTTTCTTGCCTGCTCTGGCCAAAATGCTGCCTCGAGTTCCATCGGCAGCAGGAGTCACTCTTCGATCCTCCTGTCTGTCCATCCTGCTGTCCACCTGCCAGGGGTGTGACAGCCAGTTGCTCCCAGGTCCCTCCTGGGGCTGCTGCCACTGGGGCCAGGACATGGTGGCTCTCAGCCAGGGGCTCTTCCCGCTCCTATAACACCGTCTCTCACTGCTCTCTCCTGCAGACGTGAGAAACGATGAACTGGGCCGGGCTCTACACAGTGCTGAGTGGGGTGAACCGCCATTCCACCGCCATCGGCCGCATCTGGCTCTCCGTCATCTTCATCTTCCGGATAATGGTGCTGGTGGTGGCAGCTGAGAGTGTCTGGGGGGATGAGAAATCCGCTTTCACCTGCAACACCCAGCAGCCTGGCTGCAACAGCGTCTGCTATGACCACTTCTTCCCCATCTCCCACATCCGCCTGTGGGCCCTGCAGCTCATCCTCGTCACCACGCCGGCCCTTCTCGTTGCCATGCATGTGGCCTACCAGCAGCACCAGGAGAAGAAGCTGCTGGTGCTGACGGGGCACGGCGATGCCAAGCACATGGAAGAGGTGAAGAAGCACAAGATGCGGATAGCGGGTTCGCTGTGGTGGACATATGTCTGCAGTGTGGTCTTCAGGCTGCTCTTTGAGGCTGTGTTCATGTACATCTTCTACATGCTCTACCCGGGCTACCAGATGATGCGGCTGGTCAAGTGTGAGGCTTACCCTTGCCCCAACACTGTTGACTGCTTCATCTCCCGACCCACTGAGAAGACCATCTTCACTGTCTTCATGCTGGTCACCTCCAGCATCTGCATTGTCCTCAACATGGCAGAGCTGGTCTACCTGGTGGTGCGGGCATGTGCCCGTCGCAGCCAGCACAACTCCAACCCCTCGTCGGGGAAGAGCTCCTTCTATGGGCACAAGCATTCCTCCGAGTACAAGCAGAATGAGATCAACCATCTGCTGACAGAGCAGGATGGTTCCTTCAAGGACATGCTGCGCCGCAACTCTGGGCTGCAGGAGAAGAGTGACCGCTGCTCTGCCTGCTAGGGTCAGCCCTGCAGGGTCCCTGCCCCACAGTCACCCCATGGCCTTGTTATTGTCCCTGTCCCAAGGATAGCATTCCTCAGGCACCACTCTGGCTCTCCTAAATGGCCAGGAGAGCATCTTGGGCCATTAAATCTCCATTCTCAGGTGCTGCCTCCCTCCTTTCTGCTCCGGCTGGGACATGCTGGGAGCTGGGGTGCCAAGTGTGGGGTGCCCATTCCTGCACCCAAGCCTTGATGGGTGCCAGTAGGGGCTGTGGAGGTGGCAGTGCCTGGGCTGAGCTGTGGCTGTGGTGCCCTGGCAGATAGCTTGCAGGACCGGTGACCCCTGGGTGGCATTGATCAGTGTCCAAGGGCTTACACTCCCCCAGCACCAGCCCCTGCAGCCCCGAATATATTTAGAAAAGTTCCCAGACCAAAAATAGAGGGAAAAAGTTTCCCCAGTGGCTGTTCCATGTGCCAGTCACAATGAAAGCCAATGGGGCACGCAGCTGCCTCATGTCCCAATAACTCCACGCCCGCTGTTGGGTGAAGGGACAGAGGGAGCCAGGCAGACCTGTCCACACCCGCTGAGGAGCTGGGGACCAGCTGGGAAGGGGCCTTGCAGCATCCTGCATCCCAGGACCCGACGGCGTGGGAGCACTGGGCTCTGCCCCACGCACCCATCTACGGTGAGGGGTCCCCAGGGATCGCCACCATGGGCGTTCCCCATGGTGCTCCCAGCTTTCTGCTGGAAGCCTTTGCTCCCACTGTCCGCCTTGTGACAGGTTAGGGGGTCCCTTGGGATGGGGACACCACAGGGACAGGCTTGGGTTGGGTCTGTGCACCCCTGCCCGTGGGGAGGATGGGGTGGCGGTGTGGTGGGTTGTGGGGTGGCTGTGTCTGGAGGATGGCTGTCTTGCAGGGCAGCACGTGCCATGGGGGACTGGAGCCTGCTGGGGCGGCTGCTGGAGAACGCCCAGGAGCACTCCACGGTAGTGGGGAAGGTCTGGCTCACCGTCCTCTTCGTCTTCCGCATCCTGGTGCTGGGGGCAGCCGCTGAGCGGGTCTGGGGCGACGAGCTGTCTGGCTTCTCCTGCGACACGCAGCAGCCCGGCTGCCAGAATGCCTGCTATGACAGCACCTTCCCCATCTCCCACCTCCGCTTCTGGGTCCTGCAGATCATCTTCGTCTCCACCCCCAGCCTCGTGTATCTGGGCCATATCCTGCACCTGGTGCATCTGGAGGAGAAGGCACAGCAGCAAGCAGCAGCGCAGGCTGGCAGTGGGGCCAGGCGGCCACGCCCCAGGCAGCCCCAGCTCCCTGCGGGGGACACACGGGGACGGGTCTGCTTGCGGGGGGCCATCCTGAGGACATACTTCTGCAACGTCGTCTTCAAGGCTCTCTTGGAAGTGGGCTTCATTGTGGGCCAGTACGCCTTGTACGGGTTCCAGCTGAAGCCCCTCTACACCTGCAGCCGCTGGCCCTGCCCCAACACTGTCAACTGCTACATTTCCCGGCCCACGGAGAAGACCATCTTCATCCTCTTCATGCTGGGGGTGGCCTGTGTGTCCCTGCTGCTCAACCTGGTGGAGATCTACCACCTGGGTCTCACCAAGTGCCGGCATGGGCCAGGCCCCAAGGCCCGCATCCTAACCACTCCTAGTGGCCCCTTAGGGCCCCGCAGCACTCATGTCACCCTGCCCAGGGTTGGCAGCCCCCTGGCTGCTTGCAGACCCCCCCATGGCCTGGCACCTCTGAAGAAGGCAGGTGCATGGCTAGGGGTGGCTGGTGGGTCCCACAGGGAGATGCGAACGGCAGACCTGGCAGTGTGAACGTGGCCTGCTGGGATGGTCAGGGATGGGTGATGCCTGGGTGGTCACAGCGGTGGTTCAGTCTCCAGGCACCCATGACACGGATCCAGTGTGAGAGTTGGGCATGGCCCTGGGCACACAGCTTGGCTGCTCCCGGCACTCCTGGGAGCAGCAGGGCTGAGAGTACAGCTGGGATGGTGGAACAAATAAACACTCACTGCACCTCCCTTGACTCCTGCTCTGCCCACGCGGCATTGCTCTCTGATCGATCCATCCTACAGACACGCGGTTGGGCTGGGCTGCAGATTTGTGGGCAGGTGACAGGTCACGAGACACAGGGCAGGGACAGGCAGGGCATGCCAGGCTGGCACCAGTGGGCACTGGGCCAGGGGTCATCCCAGCATGCCAGAGCTGGCAAGGTAGGAACTGCAGGCTGAGATGGACAGGAGCAAGGTACACAGCAGCAGTGGGACACTGGCCCTGTTCTCCTGCGATGCTCACCCTGCCCAGGGGGGAAAATCAGGGGCTGCCAAAGGTTTTCCACATCTTTATTTGAAATGAATGGTTTCCAGAGACACAGGGTTAGTCCTACCGCCCTGGCATCACTACAACAAGACTGGTGAGCAGCTCACTCTCCACATGGACACAGAGAACAGATGGCCCCGGGCCAGGGCCCAGAACAATATATACAGGCTCAACAGGAGACCCATGTACAGCTCAAGAAAACTGACCAGAACACAAGGAGGGGCAAGGAGGCAGCAAGGAGCACCACTGGTGGAGCCAGACTTGCCCTGGGCGGGGCGCTGGCCGCCTGCTGCTGTGGGAGGGAGGGGGAGGCCAGGCAGAGCTCCCTGTGTCTGCCAGCAGCTGTCCGAGCCCCTGGCTGGAGCAGAGGTCCCCACCAATGGCACCTTGCATGGGACTTACACCAGGACAGGGGACAGTGGGGAAAGAAGGGCAGCACTGGCACAGACCCATCTCCGTAAGTTTTCAGCTGACTCAGGAAACATTTACCAAATTGAGAGAGACATGGCAGCTGCAGATGAGGGAGGTATCCCCATGGCAAGGCCAGATCTCTCTGCCCTCACATTCCCATGCCAGTTGCCTCTGCTCCCTGAAGCCAACCCAAACATCTCCCACATTGGTGAAAAAGCCCTTCCCCTAACCCAACAGCTCTCAGGCAACCTGTGGTCTATCCCCACTGGCCTGAAACCACAATCCTGCCCCAGAAGCAGAGCTGTTCCTGCCATGCCACCTGCAGCCTCATGAGAAAATGATAAACGAAGAGGGAAGTAAAAGCTTCAGGGCCACTGGTCCAATGGTCACCATCTTGTGCGATTCCGGCCTTGGGGCAGGGGGAGGGGGGGAATGGCAGGACTGGGGGTAGGGGGGGACAAGGGCAAGGGGAGGTGCCCCAGGGACTCTGCCACCCCCTGTGCCATGGGAACTGGCCCTGGGAAAGATGGTTCACCCAACAGCCAAAACTGGAGGCAGATCTGAGCGTGGGGGCCACGTATGTAAGGGAGGCCCGTAACGAGCAGGATGGATGTCCAAGTCTGGTAATGATGAAGGGACAGCACTGCTGCAGCACCACCCCCGGCTGTGCTGCACGGCCCCTGCCCTGCAGCGGGAGGCAGGAAGATGAGGTGTCCAGGGCTGGAGCGCAGCCAGCCCAGCAGCACCTCGCTCTTAGTCCATGTCGTCCTCCAGGCTGCTGAGCCGACTGTGCTCCTCGTAGATCTCCCTGACAGCCAGGATGCGGTTCAGCATGCTCTCCAGCATGCTCCGGTCCATGGGGATCACAGAGTACCACAGCGGGGACTCGGCGATGCACGACCGCTCGGGCTGCAGGTAGAACACATCATTGCGGTTCCGCAGACTCTCGGGACTGTAAAGAGAGAGGAAGGTCAGACCTGCGGTCTCAGCTTCAGGGGCTCAGACAGCCTGCCCTGCCATCATGGTTAGCAAGGGGGACTCAAGGCTTGCCACAGCCTCTCATCATTCAGCAGGACGAGGGCACAAACTGAGTCTGCAGCTCCTTGCTCAGGACCAGAACCCCTAAACACCCAAGCACCTGGACTCATACTGCACACTCTTGCCAGCCTAGAGAAAGCCAAGAAGAGGAAGAGGCCAGAGAGAAGCATTCTCTCAACCATGGTCCATACATGCAGCACGGAACCTGTGCTTCAGGCTCACGTACAAGTGTTCAGAGAGCAGCAGTCACTAAAACTGAGTGGTGGGCCCAAAATGGCACATGCCCATTCTCCAGAGAAAGCCTCACCATTTGGAGAGATAGAACTCGTAGAACTTGACTGGGCATCGGAGGGGGTTCATCCTGTTCTCCCGCTGCTCCAGCATCGGCACCTCCTCCTCACGCTTCCGTTTTCCAGAGCTGCCATCTGCAGAGGGGGAAAGAACTGGATCATGGCTATATCCCAATGCGGGAAGCAGGGGGAGGGACAGATGTTCCCTCAAACCCTACCTCGGCTTTTCTTCTGCTTGGCAGGAGCGTAGTAGCGTATGCTCACCACCTTTGTCACCCCACGGGCAGTGGTGCACTTGCGGGACTGACGCACCACGTTTGTGAAGGAGAGCTGCATGTGCTCCTCTGCTGTCTGCAGCCCAAAGAACTTAGTGTTGAAGAACATGAGGGTGTTGAGCAGCACGAAGGGTGAGTAAACACCCAGCTGTTTGCACTCCCAGAGGTGCTCCTCCTCGACACGGGAGAAAACAGTGTCTGCAACACACAGGGGAAGAACAACGTCACATCAACAGTGCCCTTGTGGCAACTCCTTTGCTCTGCCCAGAAAAGATCACTGTGATAGACTGACACTTCACAACATCTTTTTTTGCCATAAGGTTACTTCTCAAGCCATCAGGACAGCTAGATGCTGGCTCTGCCCAGCCATCAGCCACCCCAGATCACAGCCAAACCACAGAGGAACCCAGATCAATCCTAACCACTCCTCACTATAGACGGCCACAAAGTAAACTCCAGGTCAGTGCTCCACCACACTCAGTGCGAGATGAAGGAAAAGCAGCAGGTAGGAGAGACATGGCCAGCTCCTGCCTAGACACACAGGTCTGGAGTCAAATGCCTCTGCTGGGACAATCAGTATGCAGAGGTGAGGCTGGATCTGTGACTGACAAGACACAGCAGGGAAGGCAGCACAGATAACAAGTATCATGGAAAGTCCCTGCAGAGCTTCAAGTCAGTCCATTCACAAGGCAGCAGCACAGCAACCTTGGCCAAGGCTTAGCACAGTGTGCAGGGCTCACCCATGTGCTGGAAACACAGACAAGCACCCTGGCTTGGCATCCTCTTTGCCAAAGGGAGGAGACATTACTGTGAAGTGTTGCAAAGATTCAAACTGTTCCAGAACACAAAGCACACGTGCTCTGCTCCCAGCTCCCCTGCCCGTGGGTTACAGAAGCTGCTGAGGCATGAACCATGCTGGCCCTGCTGTCATTTTGGGTCAGTCTGACCCTGAGACACAGTAGGGCTGTGCTGCCTATGCCAAGGAAGAGGGTTGAGGCTGGGGGAGCACAATCAGACCAGAGGATCCAAGGCTAGGAGCACAAACTGGGTATGTGTGGTGACTGAAGGTACTCTGAAGACACGTACTATTTGGTAAAATTGTGGGTTGCCACCCGCTCAGGGACTTGTTCAGCTCCTGCACGAAGGTCAGGTAGTAAAGGTCTGTAAATATATTCACCATACGATTGTTCTCGAGCAGGTACTAGAAAGGACAGAACACACAGTCAAGAAAAACACAGCAGCACTTGGAATGCAAACCCTCCCCAGAGAGCACACATGCAGAGCACCCTTCCTAGTACCACCAGAACTGCAGGGCAGACACTTCTCAGAGCTACAAGGAAAACCCCGGGGCATGACAAAGCAGACTTGGTGGTGAAGAAGGGAATGAACTTGGGGAGATCTCCCAGCCCTCTTCTAGGATGTGCAAAAAAGGTGCAAGTCTGGGGAATAGTTGTCACCCTACCCTCTGGGCACAAAGACCAAACCAAGTGGGCTGCTGTCTTGGTGTGAGGCACTGAAGGAGATTTCAGTGAGCCTCTCTGGGTCCCCAGAAGGCAGAATGAGGGGTAAAATCTTCCCTCTCACCAGATCTGACCCCCTGAGTCTGGCTATGGAGGACTGGAGGGCAGCAAGGCCTCCCTCACCTGCTGGATGCCAAGGCAGAGGTAATAGATGCTGTCCGGTTCATAGCGCTCCCCGTTGGGCCGTGTTATCTCCTTGACAAACTGGGCCAGGCCGTAGTTGAGCTCAGCTGCTGAGCAGGCTAAGATGTCTTCCTTGATCCTCATGGGTTTGGCTGCAGAGACAAGCACAGCAGCCTCAGACAATAGCCTGCACGGTCAGGAGCACCTCAACACCCTGAGATCCAGCTTCCAGGAGATTTCTGCCACTCCACTGCACCCAGACAAGGCACTTACGGCCAAAGCGGAGCTCCTCTCCCTTGCTGGTCTCTCCCCCTGCATACTTGGCTTGCACCCAGGACTTCCAGGCATTGACACCGTACGAGTAGTTCAGGACTGTACAGCTGGGCTGGCTGCTCATCGAGTCCCGGGAACAGCTTTCAGAGAGCACCAGGCGCTTCTGCCCCTGCAGAGAGGTGTACTGTGAGACTGGGCACCTAGCTGGGACAGATGCAAGGGTTCTGACCACCCCTCAGACCTGCTGGCTGCTGAGTGTGACTCCCAGTGTGCCTGTGCCCATGCCAGCAGGCACCCTTCTGCTGACAGTCAAGCCAAGAAGGCCCATTAGTTATGAGGGCCACAGGAAAGACATCAGCTCTCACATGACCTTCATAGCTCCACCAAAGTGACAGGCAAATATTTTCATTCAAGGAGTGGCCCACAGGCCAAGCATGCCCTGAAGGGTGAGGGCACAACCTCCCCAGCACACCAAAGCCTTTGGCACACTTCACCCCCTATATTCCAGATGGCAGCTCCCACTCCAAGCCCAAAGAGCTTTATGCAGGCAATACCCAGAGAGAGGCTCACCTTTCGTACAGCTCGAGGCAGATCTTGCTCTGTGGACACATCATCTGGTCCCACCAGCCCACAGTCAAAGAGGAAGTCCACACTGGGGTTGATGTCCAGAGGGTCTGAAAGGAAATACAGACAGAAGGGCTCAGCGGAGACTTCTCATCCCATCCCCTGCACTGGCAAAGTTTTTACAGCAAGATGAAGAGGGAACACTTCAGACCCTCCACCACTGCCTGGCATGAACTTTAATCCACAGCCCAATAAAGGAAATATGGTTCTGGAAGATGATGCTAAACTCTCTCAGAATAACCAGACTCCCATATTTTCCCCTGTGATGGTTTTTTTTTCATTTTTTAAAGCTGAGGAACACTCCTCATGCCCTTATACCAGGCAAGTACTGTGGGCAGCCTGGCACAGGCACCTCAATTCTATCCTTTGCCGCTACCATCCTTCTCAGCACTGCTGTGCTCCTGCAAGTCCCTGCCTCTTCTTCCACCTTCTGCCTACTAAAGGACACTCAGCAATTCTGACATTTCCCAGGATGCCTTGCCTTGTCCAGGTCTCTCACCTTGCTGGATCCTCTGGAATCATCATCTACAAGCACACCAGGGCTGCTGCCCTGCTCTCTGCTGTTAAAATCAGCTTGTCATTCCCCATTCTCTCCAGGTTCTCAACAGGTAAGTTAGTCTACACAAATACACTCCTTCAGAAGTGGTGGTCTGCTCACCCCTGCTGCAAGCAGTCATCTGCAAGGTTCAATCCCAGGCCTCAAGCCCGGTCAGTCAGAGGGCATGGGGAGGTACATTCACACAGCTCTTACTGGCTGCTGGCAGCAGTCAGCTGAGGGCAGCGGGAGGACCCTGATGCAGCACAAGCAGCCCTGCACACCTGCTTCCCCCAGCTCTTACTCTTAGGGAAATCAGCCTCCAGGTCCTGGCCCGGCTCATCCAAGACATTTGCCATCTTGACAGCCATAGCCAACACATCATCCCGTGCTGGTCCGAACAGATCACAGTCCTCCAGGAGACCCTCTGCACTCTGGTTACTCACCAGGTCTGCAAGGCAAAAGCAGATCATAAACCCAACTTTCCTGAAACACTTTTGTCTGTTTTCCCTGTGACAGATGGAAAATGAAGTTGGGTTCCCTGTGTGTAGCACAGTCCTGTGCTCAGAGCAGGCCCACGGCATCTGTGCTGCCCAGCTCTCCCTAGACAGCAAGGCACTGGATGTTTGAGGAGGCACTCACTGGGGTTTGAGGAACGCAACCCCCAAGTAAAAAGACCTCCAGGATCAGGACTGCTAGTTTTCTAGCTGGGAAGCTGCTTTAGTGAAGAGCCTGAACAGTCACCTGAATAAAGTAACAGTGCCACAAGACTGACACCCTCAAAATGGGACAGTGGCACAGTGCTCTCTGCTGCAGCTCCTCCCTTCTGGTACCTCCTCAGTAGATGTTGAGGACTTGCTCTTCCCTGCTTCCTTTTCAAAGGCTTTGGAGACCCACAATCCAGGCAGGTGCTTTAGCAAACCCACCTAGATCCCAGCTATTGGACCAGACAATCCATGGCAGAACCTACCGCACAGGTCCGAGGAGGCCTTGTCTAGTTCCTCAGCCTCTGCAATCATCTCAGCCATGGCCAGGATGTCAGCTTCTAGGGGATTGGAGGGGATCTTCACCTTCAGTTCCTCAATGGTCTCCACAATCTTCTCTGTGCTCTCCAGGGTGGTGGGCAGAAACATTGGCACAGGCACCTGCAGAGAGCAGCACACCAGGCAGAAAACTGACACTCAGCTAACTGATGCAAAAACAGAGGCAGGAGAATAGGACAAACAGAGAAGCAGGGAGGCTGCAGCAAGGCAGGACCAAGATAGTAAGAGAACAGGAGCAGGTGATGTGCATTGCTTACCGGGACAGGCATGGAGAAAGGCACAGGTACTTTCTGGCAGTACATATGCATAGGCACAGGCACGAAGATCGGGACGGGGATTGGCAACACAACCACCTGGGGCTTCCAGTCAGCCTCTGACAAGAGCAAAAGTACATCAGTGAGCTCGAACCCAGAAGCTCCTCCACCCATCCTCTCTGCACACTGACATGTCCCCAGCCATCCAGCATCACATCCTTTCCAGACACCAGCTTCTATGACTTGTGGACAGAGCTGAAGCAGTAGCAAGTCAAGCCCAACAACAAGAGGGGCTTGCCTTAGCCAAAAGTGCAAGTCCTGTTCTTATGTAGCCCTGTCAAGAGGTCCAGTTGCCTTGCACATGCTGGAGACAACACACATGCCAGCAGGAGCAACACAGTGGAACACGCTTAGCAGACAGCCTTTGGACAAGCTAACAACCTTCAGAGTAACAGAAGCTGTCCCACAAGAGGTGGGATCATGCTACAGTGCTCTTTGCATCTCTCCTTTTGCTGCTGATGGAAATGGGCTCCCTACCCCAAGCCCTGCCATGTGTGCCCTGCACCTGCCCAGAGATCCCTCAGCATGGTGCCAAACACACTTTGTGCAACGTTTCAAGCTGGATTCAGAGTCTGGAGCAGGGACGTGGCACTTGTGTTTCCAAAATGCCCCTATAATCCTGCAGTTATGCCTTGCTTTCCTACCTGTCTGACATCCTTTGGACTTCATTTCTAACTTGCAGGAAACACCCCGGTTCTGCATCAGTGGTTTACACATGGCAGCTTTGTTTTTCCGAGGGGTGGCTGGAACCAGAGGTGGGGCGGGAGGTGGCACAGCTGGAGACGCTTGGGCTGAGGAAGCCTTTGCTGACAGCTGAGGAAACACAGAAAGCAGGAGGTTGGCGTCCACCTAAGGCAGCACAAGCTCTTCCCTACTACAGGTACCGCTGGAGTGACTCTCAAAGCACCTCCTGGGGCCTGGCAGTCCCCAACACACATGTGGACGCTCCCACGGTCAGGTCTGGATGAAGGACTGCCAAGCTGCTCCTGGCAGGCAGCAAACCTGTGTGGTGTCTCTGCTGTGCTAGGAGTCTGGCACTGGTAGCTCCTGTCCCACGAGGTAGAGGGGAGCAGTGGTACAGTGACTATACAAAGCACAGGAAAGCCTTGCGCAAAGAGGAGCCAGTGCAACAGTGTCAGGCTATTCTGGAGTTCGTCATCGACTCCTGGGGAATGGTTACTCTTCCCCCTTGCAGGAGTTATGCTGACACTGCCCTCCCCAGACATCTTAAAATGCATTGGTTGTAGCACAAAATCTTCCCAAGCAATGGCAGAATGGTCTTCTCTTTGGGGACAGCCCCTTTGTACCATCTTGCAAACTCGTACCTCCAGTGGGTCTTACCATGTTAGTCTCTGTCTTCTGTGTGGAAGGGACAGTTGGTTTTGGATCTGAAGTCTGACCTGTAAGAGAAAGCAACAACTCTTAAGTCAAAATGCTTCTGGGCCAACATGTCCCACTGCTGGGACCGGAGGTGTGAGCAGCCAGAGAGTAGGAACGGCTCCCCAGAAACTGCTCCTGGCCACTCCAGGAACAGTTAATGTTTCCACCATCTCTAGCCCTAGCAGCTCAAAAGACACTCTAGCTCCAAAATCAAGTTATTCCCATGTCATTTAGTGCTCCCTTGCAGTCCACCCCATCCCCATCACAGCAGGTCAGGAGAAATCCCAGCCCCGTGTGGAGAGGAATCCAGGGCTCTATTCCCAGCTCTGCCTAGTGGCTTGCTGTACCGAGCCATGGGCCCTCCCTGTGCCTCCATATCCCTGCTACAAAACATCTTGGCAAAGTGCTTCGAGATTCCTAGGAAGAAGATGACAGAGCTAGCAGTAGCACTATGAGATATCCTGGAAAGCAGAGAGACAGCTTTGCCTCAGCCCTAGGGATACAGCCCCTTCCCCTAAGGAAGGACAGGTAAGAGGCGCATGTGGCAGACAGTCTCAGGTGGTGAGAGCATCACCCTGCCCTGGATAATTCCAGCTCATTTGCTCTGCAGAGAACCTGAACCTATCTCAAAGGCTTATGAGATAACAGAGCACCTTCAACCCAGTCTCCAGTAAGCTCTGGTTACCCATGTGGCTGGCAAAAAGATGTCCCTTCTACAGCACTATGAGCCATGCACACAGGAGACACCTGCAAGGCAAACAGCAGGTCTCAGCACCCAAAGGCAGTGGCGGGTCCATCTGCATCCCCTGCATACAGACAGGCTCTTCAAGAAAGACCCAGATTCCTAACGGTCCAACACACAGACCATGCACTGTGCAGATTTCCTCTGCCCCAAGGAAATGCAGGACAGCTCTTGTACAATTGGAGGCCTGGCAGCTTCCACTTGCTGGCCACCACAGCAGAAACAGGCAAGTTCCAGCTGGAGGAAGCTCCCTAGTCTGCAGCTGAGCAGCCAGAGGTTCTGCAACAGTCTCAGGCTCCAAGAACTCACCCTGACAGCCCAAAGTGGATGGGCTAGTATGAAACATCAATGGCTTGACTGAAAAAAGACAAGCTATGGTGCATGAGCAGAATTTCTGCTACAGCAGAACCAAAAGCAAACATGCTTGCCCCACAGGCCAATGACTTAGGACTAAGAAAACAAGATTCTCCTGTCACAAAGCTCCATGTGTCCAGGCTTCCAGGAAAGCTGTGGCTTGTTCTTTACTCTCATCCCAATAACAACAAAGAGCTGTCAAGGCATTGCCTGCCCCGACTGTGACTTCTGACCATCTATCCTCTCCAGCTGGACAGCCCCATGTAGAGCCACTTCCCCGTGGAAGTGTTTGGGCACAGTGTTGCAGCAGCTCCTCAATCCTGCATTACATGGACTGTTCCCAACAAAAGAATGGCTGCTTATATGGTCAGCAACAAGCACTCTCAGGATCACGATGCTGGTAGCAGCCACAGGGTCACAGGAATTAAGGGTTCTAGGCTACCACTGGCTGCACAGAATAACCAAGTAGTCAGCAGCTCTGCCCAAGATGGGCCTGAAATCCGGGCAGTCCCTTGTGAGCTGGCAATGCAGCTGCCAGGTCCACAGGAGATCATGACTGGACCAGGCAGAAGCTGTTCTTCACCATGAGCTGACAAGATGCTCCTCCTGAAATCCCCTGCACAGCACAGTGGGCTGGAAAGCTGTGTCAGCAGGTCCTGGCTCCAGCACCCTTCCTTTGCAAACACAGCAGTATGTCCCACTCCTGGGGCAGGGGTGTCCACAGCTATCCCACAGCTGGCAGAGGATGGGTGTGCCAGAACACACAGAGGGCCCAGTGCCAGCAGCAGCATCCACCACGCACAGCAGTTGCTGGAGAAGCCTGGAGCTTGTGCTCAGCTGAGCACTCACCACTGAAGGATGGGTTTTTCCTTGCTCCCTTCAGAGTCCTCACAGGGTGCACAGAGTGGCCCAGTGAAGGGTGATGCCCCACATACCAAGCAGCAAAGTTCTTGGGGGCCTCAAGACACGTGGCAGAGGACGTCTGAGACTTTCGTGGTTGTTGGTGGTGGAGAAGGTACTTGAATCTTGTGGTCCATAGCTCCAAGGAGACAATGGCCAAATGGCATGAAACATGCTTTCCTGTGCAGGCAGAGTTTACCCACTGTGCTTGTGTCCCAAAAGCAGTGTTATCGGTCTCTTACAAGTGACATGCCTTGAAAGTAGAAGACAAATGGAACAGCATGGCTAGGGCTGTGGAACCACTTGGTGAGCTACAGGAACCAGCAAGTTTAACATCTCTTCCTCTCCTGGACAGCACAACACTGTGAACCATCAATTGACTTCCATGGGCACCCCTGTGCCAACAGAAACCAACAGTTCCTTATGCAGGATCCAGTGTCCTGCCACTTGAGCCATCACCTCACACACCTTTTCATGGAGTGTGGCTCTTGGAAGACAGGTTGGGACTCCCCCAGCTGGAGGATCCTGCTGCTTCTGGAGGAGCAGCTCTGCTTTGCTGTCTAAGCAGCAATGACATCCAGAGCTTCCTCCATCTTATGATCAGCCCACTACTGACAGGAAAGGAACCAGAGGAGTTTGAAGATAGAGGATGAGGTCTCTCATGCAAAGGTCCTTGCCTTGGTTTCCCCTTCTTGGCATGTCCTAGCCAGGGTTTTACATCTCATGAGATCCCAGGGAGGGCAGCAAAGCCCTGAACCTGCAGTGCAGGTTTGTGTTGGAGCTTGATGCACTGAAGCAAGTCCTGCCATAAGCTGCAGGCATCTTAACCAGATCCCACAGATTACCAAGGAGATCATGGCCTATGAAAGACCAAGCAGAATGAGACTGTGCAAGTGTCCAAGGGCCAAACGATGTCTTGTCACTGTCACTATGAGCACCTTCCATCCTGAGGGATCCCAAAGCACTTTGCAATCTTCCATAAGCAACTGGCTCAAGTTAACGACAGGAAATGGGGCAACAGGCAGCGAAAATCTCCTCTCCAGCTGGAACGTCATGGATGCAGAATGGGGTTATCTGGGACACAGGGTTGGCAACTCCCCAAAGCTGCAGTGAACTTTGGGTAAGTGGTAGGACTCCAATCTAACATCGCAAGACAAGAGTGCCTCCAGCAGCTCAGTGCTCCCTCAAGACCGTTCTAGCTTCAGCTCTGGCTGAGGAGAGCCCACCTACAGCATCACCAGCACCACTTCCTGCAGCACCCTTCTTTGTCCTTGAATGTTTCCCATCCAAGCACTGACCTGGCCCAATCCAGATTAGCTTATGAGATCTGAGAAGGTCACAGCTCGGAGGTGGTGTGGGGCTGCAGGTGGAATTGTCATGCCAAACCACGCTGTCCCCTAACCCTGTAAATCGAGCTCTCCGCTGGCAACTTGAGGATGTTAAATCCCTGAGTATCCTCGCTAAGAGTGTGAGCTACAGGCAGCACGCTGGCACCGGCTCCTCCCGTCTGGGCCCTGTGTGTCATAGAACCATAGATGTTAGAGATGGAGAAGCCCATTAGGTCCCATTCCATCCTTTCCCCCCCAAGGGCCAGTGCAGGATTGTTCCCTAGCGTCTCCTCCAGTCCCAGGCAGGAAGCTTCCACCCCTTGCTGTTCAGTCTTCCCTGTATCTCTCAGACTGAGCTATGCAGGTCCCCTCCCTCCCTCCTACTCACTGTTCAGCAGGCTCTCGGGCCCCTTCTGCGTGTCCAGGTTGGGCTGGTTCTGTTGATTGTAAAATCGCAGCAGACACTGCTGGTTGCAGAAGTGTTTGATTTGCCCCCGCCAGTGGATGGTTTCCAGCAGCTTCCCCTGACGCTTGCAGGCATGGCACCGAGCTGCCTAAAGCCCGCATCAGCAGGAGAGAAACAACGAGTAACTAACCACACCCCCTCCGAGTGCAACACAACTCTCCAGTGAAAGGTGCACACAGCAAGGTACTGTGAGCTTCCCCACAGCAGTGCCCTGCCAGTGCCAGCCAGGGACTCCAGCGGTGCGAACTTCTCACAGCAGCACTAGCCGCGGATCCAGCACTGTGAGCTTCCTCAGTGCAGTGCTCTGTCTGGCAGGATCAGCTGGGGACTCCAGCTACGTGAGCTTCCCCGTAGCAGTGTCCCGTCATTGCCAGGCAGGACTCCAGCAGTGCCAGGTTCTCCGCAGCAGTGCCAGCCAGACTCCAGCAGTGCGAACTTCCTCAGTGCAATGCCCACTTATCTGGGTGCCGTGCCCACCACAGCACTTAGCACAAGCTGCTAGTGCCAATACTGACCTTGAAGTACCAGAGCAAGTATTTGCTTTTGCAGTCTTCACTACAGAAGTCCCAGGTGCTGCCCTCCAGCTGCTCGGTGACCGCCCGCTGGCAGGTCTGAGAACAGTAGGTGCAGGTGATGCAGCACAGGCCCAGGTTCTTGGTGAAATCCTGTTTGTAAAGAAGCACACACCCTGCGGAGAAACAATAGGAGTGAAACCTTCCCAGGATGAACTGGGGGCCTCCCTGACCCAAACATGACCAAAATCCAGGTCTGCGGAGACAACAGAGCACACGCAACACACTGTAGGGAACAATCCAGCACTGGCCCCTGGGGCTGGGATAAGATGGGACCTCATGGGGACTTGCCATCTCTCACCTCCATGCTTCTAGGAAGAGTCTGACTCCAACCTCCTGTGTGCAGGAACCCAGCAGGCAGGGCAAGGCCAGGTCAGGCCAGCCCAGACGCAAGAGCGTAGAAGTGCATGATGACAGGAGGAGCGGAGCTGCCACCTGCTGTCTCCCCAGCCCCCAGAGAGAGAAAAGCTGTGAGAAGGCCCTCCCCAAGGACACAATGAACGGTAAAGATCTTGCCCTAGGGCCTGGCTGGACAGCAAGCCATCCCCACAATAGTCCTCCCTTCACTGCATGGCAAGGCTCTTGCCCCAGGGCCTGGCTAAGACAATCTCCCCTCTGTTCCTCTCCATGCTCTCTTCTCCTCCCCCAGCATGGGCTGCCATGGGGGTTCTGCCTTTCCCATGCCTTCCCCAAGTACCTTCGCTGCAGAAGTTCTTCTCCACTCCAGAGAAACGGATCTTCTCATGCAACAGCTTCTCCTGCTTGCAGTGTTCACACTGGGACACCACCCCACGCAGCCGCTTGAAGTCCTCGCAGCAGTCCTTGCAGCAGAACTGATACACCTTGTCCTGCCAAGAAGAGTACTGTGAGGTCAGCCAGGCTGGCAGGAGGTTCACACACTTCTCAAGGAAGCAGAAGAAAGACTACAGGGCTGAGTCAACTCCCCAGATCTCCTGGCACAGGGTTTGGCAGAAGTGGTCTCCCTCCTGCCCTTCTGACATCCCACTGAACACCAGGAGTGCAGCACTCGGCAGAGTCTCCAAGCACATCTCTGCAGCCAAGGCTTTCAGAGAACTGGCACAGGAGCAACTGCTCAACTGCTTTGAGCAGGGAAAGGAAGGAGCTCTGCAGTTCTCACCAGTGTTGGCCTCCACCTCAACATTCCCCCCCGGGGAAAGTCCTCACCTGCCAGTCTAGGATCTCTGGCTTCCCGCTGAAAAGATTGTGGCAGTAGTGGCAGTTGAGGTGGATCCCACCTTCCGGGCTGGTGCGCTGCAGGGGAAGAGACAGCTTATGGAGGGAGAGGCACACGGAGGGCAGCAGGCACCTGCTTCTCTCTGCTACTGCTGCCTGCCTCCTCCACGGCCACAGCAGCCCACCTGGCCCCACTCAGACCTGCTGCCACCAACAGTGACTCAGTCAGTCCATCTCAAGATCCTGGACAACAGACTCTTGACAGCAATTTCACTTTGCTTCCAGTGTGCTGGGTCCAGCTCTTCTCAGGAAGGCAAACTTTCAAGCTGCCACCCACTGGATTTGAAAACAGCAAGAGATGGGGGCTCTGCCACCTAATCTTTAAAAGTTCCTGAGGCAGTGGTGCTTGGTTTCTATTTTCAATGTAATGCAACTTCAGAATTCAAGCAGCCTTTCTCTTCCCACCTTCTGCTAGATTGAACAGCCATTTAGCATTTGGTATCTTGTCCACAAGGATATATTTATTAATAAAGTCATCTTCCTGGTTTGCTTACTGATAACCTCAGATAAGACATTCTTCAAGTGCCTCAATACAAGCATTTTTCAAGCCCAAGTGTAATTTTTATAGTTTTTTTCAGAATACTTTCAAGTTCTCTTCAATATTGAAAATAAAGTGGACATTGGAAAATGTTTCCTATCTGTCCTATCCGTGCAACATTCTTTTGTTCCCTAGCCCTCAAACTCCATGTTCTTCTGCTTCTGCTTGCAATAACTTAATTAATCCTTCCCTCTGTGGCTGTAAACTGAGACACTTACACTGAATAGCTTATCTGCTGTAATCCCAAGGCCTTTTCAAAGTCCTTACTTTACCAGGACTTGCATCCCCACACCACTTGAGTAGGGCTGACACAGAATCTGGCACTGAACTGTGTTTAAGCACAGGTTAGGAGGAACCAGCCTTGTCAATCAATGAAATTGCTTCGCTTTCTGTGACTGCCCTGACTTCAGCATGGGCTATGGTCACCAGTTTTTCTTTCATCTGCAACATTTTATCATGCTTACTTTGACTTTATTGCCAAATGACTGAGGAAGATGTTGAACTCCATTGATCTGTATTAAGCTCAGCTTAATACTGATCCCCAAGAAACCACCTTGAAACATTCTCTTTGACTGTTTTTCTTTGACAAGTGTATTCTGAGATCTGCCAGCAAGACAGTTCCTAATCCAGGTTATGCCTTGGTTTACTCATAGGCCTGTCAGCCTCACCACTGTGCCTGGGAGGATCATGGAACAGATCCTTCTAGAAGCTGTGCTAAGGCACATGGAGGACAGAGAGGTGATTCGAGACAGTCAGCATGGCTTCACCAAGGCCAAATCCTGCCTGACCAACCCAGTTCCTCAGTGCAGTGACTACATCAGTGGAGAAGCAAAGAGATATGGATGTCATCTCTCTGGACTTCTGTAAGGTCTTTGACATGGTTCCCCACAACATTCTTCTCTCTAAATTAGAGCGAGATGGATTTGATGGCTGGACTGGATGAGGAATTGGCTGGATGGTCACATCCAGAAGGTAGTGGTCAATGGTTCAGTGTCTAGATGGAGATCAGTGACAAATCATGTCCCTCAGGGGTCCATACGGGGACCAGTGTCTTCATCAGTGACACAGTGGATCCAGAGCCCCCTCAGCAGGTTTGCAGATGACACCAAGATGAGTGGTACAGTTGACATGCCTGAGGGACAGGATGCCATCCAGAGGGACCTGCACAAGCTCGAGAAGCAGGGCAATAGGAAACACACAACATTTAACAAGGTCAAGTGCAAGGTGCTGCACCTGGGTTGGGGCAACCTCCAGTATCAGTATACCATGGGAAATGAACAGATGGAGAACAGCTCTGCTGAGAAGGACCTGGGGATGCTGGATGAGAGGCTGGATATGAGCTAGCAATATGAGCTCACAACCCAGAGAGCCATCTGTATCCTGGGCTGCCCAAAAAGAAGCATGACCAGCAGGTCAAAGGAGGTGATTCTGTGCCTCTATCCCACTTTGGTGAGACACCCCTGCAATGCTGGGTCCAGCTCTGCCCCCAGCACAGGAAGGACATGGACCTGTTGGAGCAAGTCCAGAGGAAGCCATAAAAATGACCAGAGGGCTGGAACAGCTCTCGTGTCAAGAATGGCTGAGAGAGCTGGGATTGTTCAGCCTGGAGAAGAGAACACTCTGGCCACTTATGGTGGCCTTTCAACACTTAAAGAGGGCTCATAAGAAAGATAGAAGCAGACACACATTTCAGCAGAGCCTGTTGTGATAGGAGAAGGGGTAATAGTTTTAAACTAAAAGAAAGCATATTTAGATTAGCCCTAAAGAAGTTTTACACAATGAGGATCGTGAAACACTAGTACAGGCTGCCCAGAGAGATGGTAGATGCCCCATACCTAGAAATATTCAAAGGTAAGGTTGGACAGGGCTCTGAGGAACCTGATCTAGCTGAAGATGTAGCTGCTCACTGCAGGGGGGTTAGACTAAATGACATTTAAAAGTCTCTTTCAACCAGAACTATTCCATGATTTTAGTCTTATGAAGTCTACAACTGTAAAAACTCTACAGCTACATTACCCATACTATTTGTGACCTCAGTGAAGAATTACATCGAAAATTCATAAAAACCCACCAAAACCCCCAAACNAAGCATATTTAGATTAGCCCTAAAGAAGTTTTACACAATGAGGATCGTGAAACACTAGTACAGGCTGCCCAGAGAGATGGTAGATGCCCCATACCTAGAAATATTCAAAGGTAAGGTTGGACAGGGCTCTGAGGAACCTGATCTAGCTGAAGATGTAGCTGCTCACTGCAGGGGGGTTAGACTAAATGACATTTAAAAGTCTCTTTCAACCAGAACTATTCCATGATTTTAGTCTTATGAAGTCTACAACTGTAAAAACTCTACAGCTACATTACCCATACTATTTGTGACCTCAGTGAAGAATTACATCGAAAATTCATAAAAACCCACCAAAACCCCCAAACACAAAAACCTCAAGCAAAAAAAAACCCCCAACAACTTCCCCCCGCAACCAATTAAAACACTGCACAACCAATGAAAAAAAAGAAAAACAAAACCAAATTCTGCAACTGCCAGTAACTAACTCTTACCTCTAGATTCTCTATGTTTTCTCTGCTGCACTTTGCATGTTCTGGCCTAAGTTTCTCAGGTCTTCCTGGCTGTTACTCTGTCCTTTGACAACTGTACAAAACTAATAATCTTCAAGTTGCCTATGAATACCACAGACATTTCACACATGCTGAAACTTAACATCAGAAGATTAAAACGCACCAGTTAAGCCTTTGAGGATTATCAAACATGAGCTATCCAGGCCTGCTGGTTGTAAGTTTTTAGACAACACATCCTAGAAGACTTACATTTCCTGTTGACACCTGACTCAGAGGGGAGCTCTGCCCCTTTCCACCCAGCTAGCAGGTGTGCACCATGCTTTGCTGGCTTGTGTTTTGGCTCGTGCTCTTGTAAGTTTACTACATCCCACTTGTTTCACTCAGCTCTGCAATGCCATTCCACTGGGCATAACCTGACAGGCAGGAATGAATTACAGCCTGCCTTATCCCAGTGCATGAAAGGGGCCATAGACTGAGATACGAGCAATTACATCATTGCAACTCTTGTGCTCCAGCAGAGACTTGCTTAGAAACCCTCCCTGAGGAGCCTGAGGAAGGTGTAGCCTCTGCCAAGTGTGAAAGGAGGCACGAGCTCTACGGCCCAGACCAGCATGAAGGATATTTCAGTACCTGGAATTTGGTCCAGCAGCTGGGACTGCAGAACTGGTAGACAACCCGGTCTGTCTTGTTGTAATAGCAGGGTTCAGATAAACTCTTTCTGCAGAAGCTGCAGGGTCTAGGGGGACCTGATGAAACACATAGGAGTTGGTGAGGACAGTAGCACAGAATGAGACTGGATTCTGAGGATGGTATGCAAGCTACTCACTCATCCTCACCCTGACAAGCTATTATCAAAAAGCACGGGACAAGAACACCAGGAAACTAAGAGCACCAGATTCTGCAAGGACAAAAATGTTAAACACGGATGGAGAGCAAAGGGGTTCAAGGAAGTGACCCTGGCTCTATAGGAATTTGGACAACACAGACTGCAAAACTTGCACCAGAGACCATACACATTCCTGGACACCCTGGTACTCCATGTAATGGAAAGGGCAATGCCAGCACAGTCCAGCATTACAACTGCTCCCTGCATTCCCAAAAACAGCAACGTACACTACCCTCCATATTAAGATGTCTACATTCTGCGAGGGTTCCTCCATCTCCACATCTCCTTCCACTTGTCTCACTGGATTCCTCCCCAGGCAAGCAACATATCTTCTCTTCAGTCCCATCCACAAGCAACAAATAGCACCAAGGAAGACGTTACAGAGGAGAGGTCACTGATTCCCTCCTTGTAGGTGCTCTTACCGACTAAGCCTGACTGCTTCACTTTGTGGGAGGTAGTGCAGCAAATGGAGCAGAACAGGCCCATCTTGCCATTGCGATCCACATTGGGCAGCATGTCAAAGTTCTTGCACAGCGTCTTGCACCACATGCATGGGTAGACCCGAGTGTTCTTCTGCAAGTACAGAGCAGAACAGAGCTTCCAGGGAAACCATCACAGCCAGCAAGGCCCAACACTCCCATCCCACCCCACTACCGTACCCACCCCAGGACTGCTCTCCTGCAGTGACCACCTGATGCCAGAGCCATGCTCACAGTCTGCAGGTTAAGGTGGTGGTAACAAAAAAGGCTGCCTTTGGCACTTCAGGTTCTTATTTTAAGGGTAGCCTGGCAAGAACACAGAGCTTGGCAATCTCATCAAGACCATTAAGTGATGCCTGCTCAGGTCACACAGGAACATATCCAACAGAAGCCAGTCCATGCTAATTGCATATACCAGTGTCACTGCACAGTCCAGCTTACTGACTGCCTGACCCATGCTTGGGTCTAAGATGGGCCCCATGCAGAATAAATAAACTGTTTGCCTGCTTCAAAGTTTCTCCATAGCAATCTTTTAAATGCTTCCTCAGCAATAAAAGACCAAGGGGATCTGAGTCACTTGTCATTGCATAAAGTGCCCTGTGCCACATCAAGCAAAGGAGCTGTGTGCCCACAGAGACTCCCCACTCCAGGCAGCTGACTCCACACACCTTCTTGTAACTGTTGAGACATGTAGAGTTGCAAAAGCGTTTTTGCTGGCCTTCATGGAAGAGGTACTCCAGGGGCAAGCCCTTGTTGTAGATATAAAGTCCGCAGTTGTCACAGCAGTTTGTCTTCAGCCCCTTGGTGGCCCGGAACTTGGTGAAGCAGGCATCACTGCAGATGCGGTGAACCACACTCCCATTGCTGACCTCGTGCTGGATCTGCAGAGACATCATTGCTGTCACTCCCCAAACCACCAAGGGCCAATGCAGCTGAAGCACTACTGCCACAGCCCTTGGGATAACAGGCTGCTGTACTAAAACAAGGGCAAGTGCCCTACTGGAAAGCTGGTATAGACTCAGGGTGGAGCAACGGGGAGAGCAGAGTGGCAGGAAGCAGTGAGCTTCGGGGTGGGGTTAAGCAGAAGCCTCCTTCCTTCTGCTGAAATAAGGGCTGGTTTACAGTAACACAAAAAGACTTGGGCATGAGCCCAAGCCAGCTGATAGGTTGAGGCCTCACACCACAGGAAAATCTGGAAAATCTGGTCACAGGAAGGGCCAAATGTTTCAGGTGCCAAGCACCTCATCCAGGACATGGTAAGGACAAGGGATTTATTTACCTCACCAGGTTTGTGGCAAACACTGCAGCGGCTGGTGTCCGAGGCATCTGCAGACTGAGGAGCTGGTCTGTGCTGCTGGGCCTCGTAGAGGGAAAGGCAGACAGAGGTGCAGAACTCGTGGAAAGAGCCACCTGAACCAATCTGGGCAACCACAGAGTCCTTGGTGTTCCAGATCTCCCTGGGGATCAGGAGGGGATGTGTTAGTGCAGGGACACTTGAGTCCTGCCACAAAGGGATAGGATGGCCCACTGCAATGCACGGGACTTTCTGGTGTCCCAAAAAGTTGGCAAGAACTGTCTCAGCAGCTTCTGTCCTGGCCCAGAGGAATGGTGTCTGAAGACGGAGCATGCAGGAGGTTGTTTTGAGAGGAGGCTGGAATGTGGGGCACTGAGGCTGGAGACAGGCAGGGAATGGCAATAATGTGAAGGGGGTGTAGGGAGCACGGGATATGCAGTGTGTGAAGGAAGACACGGCAGTGGGCAGGAGTGATGTGGGTGAATGAGGACCATAGGAAGGGGACTTGCAGGGAGAACTGTGGAGCAGGTGAATGGGGTCACGAGCATGGGTGCATTGAGGAAAGGGGAATGAACACACACTTTTTGCAGAAGGTGCATATCTTCTTGCCAGGCGGCTTTTTTGAGAAGGTGGTGAGGCAGGAGCTGGAGCAGAAGAGCTGAGGAAGCCCTTTACGCTGGTAGGCAGTTTGGCCCTTCTGCAGGGGGGTCCGGCAGTTGGCACAGGTCATTTTGGTGAAGGTGGAGCGGGCAGCTCGCTGAGCCATCTGGGTGCGCAGGGACATGCGGGTTGAGCGCCGGGTGCGGAAAGGAACGAAATCCTCATCATTGGGATCATCCACCATTGCATCAGAGTCTTCATCAGACACTGGAACTGCAAAGCAGCAGAAGATGCACAGAAATCCCTCGTTAGGAACTGAGAGACTGCTGTGAGACACATTCTAGGACTTTCTGGGTCACCTTTCTGGAGTCCCTCTATGTACATTGTGCCTGTCTGGCTGGAATGATAAAGGGACCGTAGAAAGAAATTCTGTTGGAACTGGAGATGAATCAAGAGGTCTTTAAGCAAACCAGGCTTAAGAACCTCTTTAGGAAGTCATGATATGCCAAGGTTGAGCAGAAGCCCAAAGTGTGAACTTTTACAGCAGAAGACCCTCCAAGAACCAGCAAACCTTAAAGGGAACAAGCCAGATCACCAGCCTCTAGCACAGACAGGCAATAAAAGAGCAACACACAAATGCTAGGGAACGGCAGGGTGACACTTAACATCTCAAAGAACAGAGATTTCATGCACTTCTGCAAGAAAATCCCCAAGGTGCAACCTTCCTTCAGACAGCTTGCTGCCAGAGACAAAGTTACTGGCTGAGGAGATGGAAGATGGATTTCCTGGGAACAACCTTCAAGTCTCATCCTATTATTTTGTGGTTGGTGTCCACATCCCACTGTAAAAATACTACAACACTCCCTGCTTCGCCCTCAGTGCCCTGAGAAAGCAAGACAAGTACCCTGGGATGAAGACTCATGGGGTAAAAGACCTATCCTGTGTAGAAGGGAAGTCTACACAGAAGCTCCAGAGTTCCCACTGTACTCACACCATGAACCACATGCCCACAATGGATCTGGGCCCTTCTCTCAGGCTGAAAACAGGCGTTGATCAACCCTAGTTACTCACTGCTCTCAGAGGAGTTCACAGTTTCAGGCCTGGCAGTTTCTGATCTTCTGGGTCGTTCACTTCTTTTCTGCTCCTAGAAGACATTCAGAAAATATTTAGGCTAAGTATCTGCTAGGACAACTGTGGATAAATATCCCAGATCATGGTGGAGTTCCAACTTCTGGGATTTGCTTTCCAAACAGCTAGGCTGAAAACGGATGAAACTCCATGGATACCTGATCAGAGTTGGCAAGACAGAGGAGAGGGGGGAAGTAGGCTTATGAGAATGACATTTCAGCTGGGGGTAGCAGGGACACACTGAAGCCATGTTACAGCACAGTGGCAGTGCACAGGGATCACTCTGTCACAGGAGTCATACAAACTCCTTCCCAGAGGGGTGATGAGGCAGCCAGTGTCCCTCACGGAGTTTGGCAACAACCAGCCACGTTCTATGGTCCTGCACCACACATACTTGACTGTATTCTCCTCACCTTCTCAGCTGGCAGCTCGCTTCCCTTCCCAGAGAGGCTTTCTCCTGGAACAGAAGTACAGAAGAAGCTGTCATCTAACATCTTGCTTTTCTCCAACAGAAGAGCACAGATATTCTCCAAATGCAGTCACCCTTTGGGTCAGTCAGCACATGAAGCCTCAGCCAATCCTGGCTATCAAGTACAATTCTGGTGGTGACCAGACACAGGAAAGCTCCTAAACTCACCATCTATGGTTGGAGATCCAAACACCCAACATGGGAGGGGGAGACCTCCCTGCATGAAGGAGGCAGGATGGGCGGGCAGTACCTCCAACTGCTTCTCACCAAGACTGAGCATCTCCTGGGGATGGTCAGCCTGGGCAGAGGAACTTTGTCTATGGGAAACACCTCCTGGTGACCCTCAGTTCCAGCAACGATTCCAGCGATGAAGAGTGTGAGCTGATGTGCAGCCACAGTTTTATCAGGGAAGCTCCTGGCTGGCACAAGCACTGACAATCAGCTAAAGCCACGAAAGCCAGAGCAAGAGCTTGTGTGCACCAGAGCTCTACCCCCTGCATGCAAGAAGCTTTGGCCAAATCTAGACCATCAGTACCATTGACATTTTCCATAGCAGGGGACAATGGGCAAAGCTGGAGTGCGAAACAGACTCCAGCCTCAGCAATGTGCAGCTGGATGGCCTCTTGAGCAAAAGGGAGCCAAGTTCTGCTGAGCCAACAACTTACCTGCTGGACCTGAGGCTTCCTGTGCTTTGAGTACACTATTTGCTTTTAGTGAGTTTTTCCCATTAACATCCCCTTCCTTTGCCTGCTTTTCCTCCATAGGCCCAGGGGGCAAAGCTGCAGTTCTGTTGTCTGGGCTCTGTTCCACCTCTGCTTCCCCTGCCAGCCCTTCCCTATGCAGGGGTGAACTTTTCCTTGGTGCCTTCAACTTCATCTTCTTTGTCTGTTTAAGACTGAGTTGGGGTGGAGGCATGGCTGGACTCGAGGACTGTGCTGTGGTTTCTTCCATGGCTGGGGCACTGCTGAGGTACCCAGAGTCAGGAACGGGTTGTTGAGGTGATTCTGGGGCCTTGTCACCAGACAGTGCAGGAATAGCAGCAGCACCATCTTTCTTTAGGTCCCCAGAACAATTTTTTGGTGTGTCCTCCCCTTCTTTCTGTGTTTCTGGAACAAAGGCTTCTTTAGAGAGGGCAGAGGAGCCCGATGGTCCATCCTCCATGTCCTGGGAAGAATGAGCCTTATAGAGCCCATCCAGATTCTCAGGTTTATTCAGCTCCATCAAGTCAGTAGTTTTATCATCTAAGACATCAGGTTTCTCCAGCGTACCCAAGACTTTAGGTTTATCTAGGATGTGGTCATTAGATTTATTTTGTTCAGACAGGCTGTCTGTTTTCACTAGAAGGTCCAAGTCCCCATCTGCAGTCATCTGCTTGGATTGATCCCAGCTAGGGGGCTGAAGACCTGAAGCTTCCTGAGTGGAAGCTGTTTGGGAGCCCAGGAGATCTTCACCAAACTCCATGTCAGCAGGGAGATCTCCAATAAGCGGTTTGTCAGGCAAGGACAGGGGGTCCAAAGATCCTGAAAATTCACTGGAATCCATTTAGAAGATGGCAACTGGAAATGAGAGAAAGACTTGCAAGTTAATGAACATCAATCTAATGCAGCACACAAACTATCCACTCTTCTGAACACTGCTGGAGTAAAAGAGGGCCCAGGAATGCTGCCAGACCTAACCAGGCTACCAGACACCAGCAGGTTGATCACTTCTGCTTGTGAGGGTACAAAAATCTAAAGCCAAACAGCAGCAGCAGAACACAGCAGTTCAGTATAGCAGACCTTTGGGAACTCTACAGCATTCACACACCTCTCCAGAGCATGGCAAACAGACTTGCTTATGCTCAGTGACACAGGGGGCTATCAGAAATTACCTGAGTACCAATTCAAGAGGCTCCACACAGCTGTTCTGTGGCGTGAAATAGCCCCATCCCTGCCTTCCTCTCTATCCAAATAATCTGGTCTGTCCTTTCTCCTGATCTGTTCTCATGGAACTAACACATATTTTAGTTTTAAAACATCTTTTCTCTTAAACAAAGAGGTAGAAATAACTTCTTTAAAGCCCTGCAGCCTGTGCCTGAACAAGATATAGGATGACAAGATGCATTAATTTTGTCAGAGGACAGATATAAACAATGTTACAGTATAACTACAGCAACTGCATAGCCCCAAAACTACGTGGGCTAATATTCAGACACAGAACAATTGGAAAAGCTTAAGTTAGAACTAGGAGGAGTTCTGGAAGGTGGCAAGAAGAGAGTCTGACATTAAAAGGAATCATCGTAAGAAGAAGAAGTAACAAGGTAGACACAAGCAGGCAATGAAGAGTCAGGAAAAAAGACCAGTGTGACTGTGCAGGGCACAGACAGGGCCCTCCAACAGGAAGGTGGGGAGCAGACTGCCAACCTCAGAGGGCAAGCTACAGCCCAGCTCCTCACAGTTGACATTATCATAAGACAAAAAGGTCAAGGCTTTGAGAGAAGGCAAGTAATACTGTCTAAAAATGAATTATACCCCCCACAAAGAGATAATGGCTGACAAACCTGAAGAGGGAAAGGGAGTAGGAGCTGCAGTCTACAGGTGGTAAGGCAGAGTAAGACTTCAAGCACCATCACGTCCCCAAAACAGGCTGTAGGTAGACACTACAAGAAAGGCACTAGAATCAAAAGATGTGGCACCAATCTACCTCTCCCTACCAGGGTAATTCTAATTCTAAATTTGGCACTGTTTTAAGCCCTGAACCAGAAATTCAGTATTCCAGTCAACTGGGGCTTACTATGGGCATAAGTCATCCATATCACTGAAGGAGGAAGTCTGAAATAATTTCAGCGGTGATAGCCATTTAATTCTTTCTTCATATCCTTCCCCCTGAAATAACTAAGTTGCACTCACAAATGGTTTGCTCAGAACTAACAGGACATATTTGGACAAAGAACTTCTGAAACTCATTCAAGCAGTTTAGGGACATCATAACCCTCTGGATTTCAAAGCCATTGCTTCCTTATTTTATCTTAAAACACAGTGATGCTTTCTGTTTCCCAGTGGCAGACAAGCACTGTTCTCACAAACAGAAACTACACCAAATGTAATCTTCAGAGATGCTCAGCAAGTTTCCTCACTAAAAACTTCGGTAATTCTGTTTACTTTTAGTTACAGGAAGAGACAAAGCTTTAGAATAAGCCAATTGCAGAGCATTACAAAACCTAATCCGTGTTTTAGGGTGGCTGACAGAAAGAAGAACAAAGTGAAATAGAAACAAAGACATCTGAAAGAAAGTCCTAAGGATCTGAAGCAGATGAGAACCCTCCCAAGATGATAAACACATTTTTTCTGCTGCTCAGAATACAAACAGTGCCTCCTGCTCAAAGACTTTCCCCAGACAGACAACAGACCCTACAAAAATAAGCAAAAACACGACCAACCATCCAGAGGAATAAGGAAAGTTTATTTATAGGTATACTTAACAGGACTAATGCACTCAAAATCACCTCAGAGGCTGTACATGTCTGCAATGAACCACTAAGCTGACCCTCCTACAGTATTTGCCACTTTCAGTTGGCCTACTCTTTGCTTGGTAGAAATAGATACTGGAAAAAAACCTGGAGCACAAGAAATCCATTTGGAAACAACAATTAATCTATGAACCTGTCATGCAACTCATGCTCTATGAATAGACCAAAGGCATCTGACTTCAACAGTTTTAAGCCCTGAACCAGAAATTCAGTATTCCTGTCTATTGTGGCTTACTATGGGCATAACTCATCTATATGAAAGAAAGAGAAAGCCTGAAATCAATTCACTGCTGATAGTTGTTTAACCCTTGACACTGCTTTCAAGCTTTGGGCATTACATCACAAGACAAAACTCTGACAAACTTAATGGCAACATTGCTGACCAACAAAAAGGGCTTAAAGAGAACAAGTATCCTGCAAACTACTGGTATGTGGCTGGGACAGACCTTCCTGCAGACTGCAGGCTCTGCTCTAAGACCACTCACTCACTTGCACGCTCTGGTTGGAAGCACCACGCTCGCCCCTTGTGTTCCAGGTGCTGTCCACTTTCATCACCTCTGTCTGAATCCTCCCAGCACAACAGCTCACACATGCTGGCAAAGGACCCAGAACTTCTTCCTGGGATGTACAAAGCTAAGGGCTACTGCAGTCAGTCCAACAGGAGGACCATGCACTCGAATATCCTGTTCCTATTCACATGAAGAATGGACACCTGGGGAGAGAGTATAAGAAACATAACTAACAAGATGTTCCTTTTCAGCACATTCTGTGATCAAGCAGGACTCAGCTGCTGAAGAATGACTTGGCTTGAGCTGCACTGGCAATGTCACTGTTAAGAGTCTGTACTGGGCAAATGCCCTGTGAGTCTGCCTAATCCTACTTTGAGCCAACTTATACTCCAAAAATTCCAGTGAAACCATTTTCTTCAGCCTAACATTCAGGTTTTTTAAGTATTTTCCTTTTGTTCATTTTCAACCTGCTGCAGCAGAGCTCCAAGGTGATACAGGGCAGATGAATGCTAATTCAGTGTATTTATAAGAATCTGGAAAAGCTGATGGAGTTAAGACTTGAGGCTGGACCCAACATGATGCTGACAAACAGTCTGGGTGGGAAAGCAACGAATGTCCCTGACAATGAATTCTTTACAGTGGCTTTCAACTACAGCTGATAAGGATGAAGAGGATGGCTCTCAGTACAGGAGAGAATGATGTTTTCCAGTTCTGTGAGTTGCTCTGAAGTCAAACTTAACTTGAGGAAATTAGAGCTTCTCAGCTGCAGCAAGGTAAGAAGCTCTACTTCTGTGTGCCCCAGGCACTCAGATTCATCTGAGCTTTCTGCTGAGCTTCACAGTGAGTTAAGCTGCAAACGGAGCGTGCACTTTTCTTCTGGTAAAGTCTTTTCTCACCTTCTACAACAGAAGCAGAATAGCTTACTGTTTTTGGCAGATGCTGAAATGATCCACCACAAGTCATCATCTTTTTTATTCCAGGACCAGTTCAGCCAGTTGGGTCTGGGCATTGGCCTGCTTGAAACCTTCCTCTTTTCCAGCCACATACCTGGCAGCAAGAAGAGTACACCGGAGCATGACTTGGCCAAACAAAGAAGAGGCTGTGTGCTGAAATCCTGCACGTTACAGCAGACACAACTGCTCCACTGGTCATTTGGAAACTCCTTGCTTAGCATTCAGCACCTCCGTAGAGTATTCAGTGACAGATATACCCTTGGGAAGAACAAGTCCAAGGAGCAAAGTCCCTTGCACACCACTCTGCATCACAGTACTTCCCAGGGAGCATAGAAGTTTCCAAAGAAGTGAAAGGACAGCTGAGTGTCCTCCCTGAGCATGCAGGACTGGCAGAGAATGCAACACTGCAAAATCCAGCAGCACCTGTGACTACCAGAATACCTGCCCTGTCCTTTCTGCCAAAGAGGGTGCACATGGATCTCCTCCCAGACGTGGGAGCTCAGAGTGACATCTCTGCCAGGACACCTGAGCACTCCAAGTGACTACCTGGGTGGTTACCCACCTTATTAAAGACATCAGTGGTGGTGTAACTGCACAGACCTCCCACATCTCCATGTCCTCAGGTAACTATTAGTAGAGGAGTATGGGGCCTACCTACAGAAATGTGGATCTACCATCAAAAATTTAATTAAAATCAGACTGTAAGAAAAAATACTGTTGCTTCTGCCTCATGGTGAAGTCTTTACTGCCCACAAAAAAAGCATAGCCATGCAGTTACTGCCTTCCTCTAGCAAAGGAAAAGCAACTATTTGGTATCTATCCTGGACTTTTGTTCATGGATATGGATTCACAATTTCAATACTTTTGAAGGCTGAAGGATTTATCTTTTCCACTATTAGAGAACATTTGAAATACAGATAAAATAAACTAACTACAAAATATTAAGACACTTATATCAGCATTTCACCCACTTCCTATCTATGAGCTCTGTATGACCTGAGCAGAGCCCTTGAAGAAGTTCCTGTTTTTTGTGCCAAATTTTTGAATAAACAGTAACACCCAATCTAGTATTTCTCAAACAAAACAAGTGTCAATACACAGTTCTACCACTAAAACATTAAAAAAATAATATCACATCCTACCAGCATGGTTTCAGTCAACATATCTTCATTAACAATAATATACCTTGAGTGACAAATATGGCAAAACCCAGCTTCACTGCTGTGACTTATCTGAGTTTATCTGGACAGCTGACAGCTTTCTAAATTCAAGCACTGCAAACCTTTATTACAGATTGGTTAACTCATCTTAAAGCAAATGAATTTATGAATAATCACCACTAAATTAAGCACAGTGCTGAGGACCAGGCTTCAGTCCAGACCAAATTCACCAGAAAGGAATAGAAAGGATTTTGTTACTCACTAGTGTTTTTGGAGAGGCAGCAGTCTGAATTCACACCCTGCAACCCAAAATCAGCCTTCAAGGAGCACAAAGCCCACTGGTCACAGTCAGTACAGTGCTACTTGCACACAATACCACATTAGACCATTACTGTCTCATTCTTGGCTACTGTCTACACTTAATGACAGTTATTGGAGGAGCTGAGATGTTTAAAATAAAATTTTTAAAAAACCTGACACAGAAATGCAAGAATCCCAGCGCTTTACCAATCAACCATGGTCCAGAAAACACCTCCCAGTGTTAAACCTATTTCGTTCAGTGAAAAGAAATGGGGAGACATGATCCATCTCAAAAAAATTACACAGTAAGAAGATCTACAGCAGAGGACTCTAGAAATGCACTGTCTGAGGACTGAAAAGCTGGAAATCAAAGCTGGACAAACTCAGAAACAGACAATTAAACAGCTGACTGCAGGATCCGTGAGCCCTCTGTGACTTAGAGGTTTTACAACAGCACTCACTGATTCTCTTCAAGACAGGTTTGGCTACTGCAGGATGTCACCAGGCATGTTCTTCAGCTTGTGCTCTGCAGGGCACACTGAACAGTTGTCTCATCTCCAAATGTACTACTGGTTCTTAACCAGACTGCTATCACTATGGCTGCTTCAGGCCAGCCTGGTACTATCTACATAACCAGAACTGGAACATGGGGAAAATAAGGGCCTACCCAGAATGTCACCAGCAGCCTCATGACTCCAGCAATTGTTTTCTAACAGTCCCAAAGGCAGGAGGGACCAAGGCCAACACTACATGTGCCACAGCAGGAGCACCAGCTCACATTGCAAGCCCCAAACATAGTACAGCACTCACCCAGAAAGCCCAAAACCTCCAACACAGAGCAGATGGTGCTGCAAAACAGAAACCACCAGTCTCCTGTTAATTCCTCAGAGGCAGGAACGACCAAGCTAGGTTTTGAGCTGGCGTTCCAGAAACTTCACCTCAGCTTCAAGCACGAAGGAAAAATTTCAGAAATCTTTCAGAATTGCCTGGAATTAGGGGACTCCCTGCAACACTTTAACTAACAACATTCCTCAAACTCAGCACTACTTGCTGCTAACCCAAGACCTCTGTACTAGCAGCACAACCACCAGGAGCACGCTCATCCACCAAGAATGCCATCCTGGCAGCAGTTTAAAACTGCTTGGACCCTCTCACATCTTTTTGTAAGACCAGGATTACCCCAAGCAAGGCTTTGCAACACAGAAAGGAGTTACAAACAGAGGTACACTCATAGCAGCAGTGACTGGTACCTGGAGAGCAATTCAGCTTCAAGAACCAACTCCACTCAGTGATGAATCCAAAAGAAAACTCTCCCAGTGCTTCATGTCTATAGCATGAAAAAAACAAAGTTTCTTTCATGGCTCACCCCTCACCACATGACAACATCTGCCAAGATAGTGTTAAATACAGGAGAAGGGGATGAGCAGGTAAAAAAGCTTTAGCAGTACTATCTCAAGCACAATAAAAAAGGCTTGGATGTCTACAGCATTCTTGAGCAGTGTGTGTTGAAACTGCCTTAAGGATATTGAGACACTGATTAAAGGAAATAAAAGACCTGGAAGTGGTAAACAAACAGATGGCCCTCAGGTCTCTCCACCTGTTGCCCAAATGCTGCAGGACACAGACGACCTGACACAGAGTCCTGGCACATCCTGCAAGCAGCTACAGACAGCTGGGGAGAGAAGCAGCAGGCACAGCAGACAACTCTCCAAAGGAGAATGCCACAGCCTGGGAAGAGGCCATGGATTCTCTGGCCCTGAATTTCTCAAAACTTGATTGGACAAAGCCCTGAACAACTCAATCTGGAGTCAGCTCTGCTGTGAGCAGGAGGTCTGTTGGATTAGAGACTTTTAGAGGTCCCTTACAACCCAAATCCATCTGTGGTTCTGTGAATAAACCAAAGGGTGGAGTCTCCAAGAGGACGCATCTCTGAGGGCAAAACAACTAATTTTCCCTAAGTGGCCTTGCAGAGCCAAATACTGGAAGCACAGCACATGAGCAGTCTCCTCTGCCATAGGTCCCTCTGCAACGTGCCTGCCACCAAGTCCCTGGACAGGGATCTCAGCACTGGGAGGCAAATGCAGCTGTACAAACCAGCCCTGGCTAACGCTGTGTTGAACAGAGCAACGCCTCACCAGTCCAGAGACTGACTTCTTTTCCTTTCCCTTTCCCTTTGGGCTGCCGAGGGCTGTGGCAGCAGAGTGGCCAGGACACCACCAGAGCCCATGGCCAGCAGGACTGGTGGGGATGGTCTCAAATCGTTTTCTCACCTGTGCTGCCAGCAAAGGAAGTAGTTAACACAGCACTCTACTGAGACTAAAACACAAATTCTGCTAGCACGGCCTTTGCTAAGCTAACAAACGCATTGTCACAGTTGTAGTGTATTCCATGCTTCCCTTGGATTGCTTTCACCACAACCCTTCTGCAGCAGAAGCTTCTGCCAGCACATCTGTGTCCACCAGGGTCGTGCATCCCAGCATCACAGACCACAAAACACCTATAAAGAAACCAAAAAGGGGGCTTTGCTCCCAAAGTGAGGCCACAGGCTCAGCCTCAGGCCCTTGCTCTGGCTGCTGGAGCCATGGAGGAATCTGGTGTTACTGTCATCCACTAAAGCAAACGCACTGGCAGTGAGAGGGATTTAAGCAGGTATGGAGAGAAAAAGAGGTTGTGCAAATATGCACGATGGGGCTGTGTGGTTCAGGTTAGTCATTACAGCTCTGTAGGCTGTGGATATTCCTTTAGTAAGGCTGAGCTCACAATAGCAACAGGGCTACACTCTTATCACCAGCTTTGATCCCAGGACAGGCAGGGTTAGGTGAGAAAATGCAGATTAAAAGTTTTCTTGGGGATTGAGGCAGCAATGAAAGGGAAAGAAGTTACAGCCTAGAACAAAAGCCATGGCTGAAGCACAGCAGGAGAAGCAGAGCACAACTGAAGCAGCTCTCATCCCCATCAAAAGAGACTACAGGAACCATTCCCCAGCACTCAGTTGAAAATCCTATCCCCCACCATCACCTGACACAGACCACGTCCACCCTCTGCCCACACAAGCATATCTGACTGCCAGGGCCTTTTCCTGTGCCAGGCACACACCACAGCCAGGCCTGCCTCCGCTGCTGTAAACCACACAGGAGCTGCTTGATGCTTTCCAAGGCACCTCGTTGGCCACGGCCACACTGCTCACATGGTGAGGCTTCAGATTTGGGCTTTGCCTCGCAGCTCCAGCCCCATGGGGCTGCACCTTCCTCCCGTGGGGCCAGATCCTCGACAGCAGCACATGGTGCCCAGGGATACAGACACACCCCAAGCCTTGGAGAGGCTCCAGACCCCCCACCCACAGAGGGGGAAGGCTTTCAGAATGGCTGGACAGTTCACAGAGCAGCAGCTGCCTTGAGCACCATGGACTTGGCTACTACGTGTGGTTACAAGAGCGTAAAGGCTGCGCAGAACCCCTGGACACCCAGGGAGAGCAGAGCCATGGTGGGTGCCAGGGCAGAGCTCTGGGGCAGAGGGTGCCAGGGGCTGTTTGCTGCCACTGCTCAGCACAGCCCCCCTGAGCAAGGACAGGCCACACTGGGGTGGGCACACCAGGGGCTGGGGCAGCTCTCAGGAACCACAAACCCCAGGGCCAGTTTGTGCCCAGGCACCGACATGGCATGGGGGGGGCACAACCAGGCCCCAGCTCCTTCCGGGTGCTGCCCCCTGCACCTCTCCATGCCCACCAGCACAAGGGCAGGGATGGGGGTCAGGCTGGGGAGGGGCTGCCCATCTATCCCCGGGGGGACCCAGGGACCAGACCCCCCCCACGGGGGGGTCGCACTGGAGTTTCCACGGGGCTGGGACTGCACAGGGGTGGGGGTCACACTGGTGGGTTCCCCACCCATCCCAGCGGGTAGCAGAGACCAAACTATCCCTAAAAGAGGCGAGGGTCGCACAGGCCCCCACCCCACCCTGCCCACATGGCCTGCTCTGCACTGGGGCGAAGATGGGGGTTCAGGTGGGGTCTCCTCCTCCACACCGCGGGGTCGCAGAGACCACAGACCTTTGCTA
>VWZG01000260.1:1035-13587 GCA_013396735.1 Grallaria varia
ATAAACCCCCTCCCCCAAAAAAATTTTCACAAAAAAAAAAAAAAAAAAAAAAAATACATAAAGGGCTTTTTCTTTTCCAGATTAGATATTTAAAATTAATAATATGCATTAGATGGGCCAAGTTTTCTTCACATGTTAACTTTAGCTTTCATTCCTTAATTTAAATAATTTAATTTATTCTTCCAACAGTAAATTTCCTTGACTGTAATATGGGAAAAGTTTTTATATTTTCAGTTCAGATGAGTGTTTTGTCATAGGAGTTAGGACTTCTTCCTAAATAAAAATACTATACATTTGTGAATACTAGCATATATGTGAAAAAAATCTGTTCACTCATTTCAACCACTTGATACTGTAATTGATTTTGGCCTGGTTTAGACATGTATTTGAGAAAGCCAGTAGCAAAGGTATTTAATATTTGATTTGGTTTATGCTTCAGAATTCTGTATTGAGAAGCTTGAGCCTCTTCCTCAAACCTTGCTTCCTAAATTGTAAGAGTGACCTCTAGTGCTTTACTGCTTTGCTGTGTGATGCAACTCTTTTTTGCAATGGTTTTCATATGCCTCCCTGTAAGCAACTGATTTAGTTTTGTGCATAGTGCCAAATGCTATTAATGTGCAATTCAATTATCATGGTCTTGTGAAAATGGATGTATTCATAAACTGTACAACGCAGAATGATGAAGAGAATTAAAGCTGTGACGGGATTGCAGCAGGGTGTTTAACAAGAGGAACTTAGTATTCATGTTTAGGGCTACACTATGCACTTGAGTGTCAAATGAGATATCATTACTGAATGACAGCACAAGATCATTTTGGTACTGCAATGTGAATGTCTGGCTCATGGGAGCATCTTTAGTTTGCAAACCACCCATATGCAAAACCCTAGGCTATAGACCCACTGAGCGCTTCAAACTTCTCTGCCATTGCTCAAATGTTTCCAGGGAGCTGTCCCCTGACACTGGGTATAAGGTTATTCCTGAACATTCCTCCTCACTTTGGCATGCACTGTCTTCCCTTAGAAACATTCCTCCTGCACTCTCCATTCCTGTGATGCCCCATCAGTGCCTTAACAGAAAGAGGAGAAAATACGTTCAGTGCAGGTAAGGAGCATCTGCCTCTCAGGTGACTGTACTATGACAGAACACAAAATGAAATCCTTCCGCTTGTTGAAGCTGAACCAAGTGGTACAAGAATAACTCAGATCTATTACTGAATTATAAGAGCCCTGATAATTAGTTGCTTAATAAGTTTTTAATTTTCTTTTTTTTACTTTAAAAATAATTACTTCAACACTGGAAACAGGCATTTTCAGATACATACATGATTTGCCTCCTAGAGAGCAGACTGTCTTTAAAACTCATCACCATCTTTATTTTGTGATACCACCCTACCGGCTAACTCATTTGTAAAAAAAAACTTTCTGCTGGAAGTCTTAGCATTCTCTTCTTTAGCCATGCAAGAACAATACTCCCTAAACAATCAATGCAGAGAGACCTTAAAGTCTTGCTACCCACATTTTTCCTGGCTGTATTTCTACTGCTTCTGAACTGCACTGTGATTGCTATTAAAGTTGAGTGCCAGCTTAATTCAAAAGATGCAGATACCAGCTTTAAAAATTTTAAATTGCTAAAAAACAAGCTGAAACACTACACAATAGAAGTCTGCCAGTCATTTCTATAAAAGACACAATCCTTGGAAAATGCAGCACTTATGAAGAGGAAACAAAAATGAAAATGTGGCTGAACATGCATCCCTTAGTAAAATGCTTTCAGATGCTCTTAGACTGTAATCCTTATAAACAGTATTCTGTACATAGATTCATGACAAAAAAAAAAAAGGATTTTTGAACATTTCCTGGCTGCCAGATTGCTGTCATGATTTCAAAGCATAAACATTTGTCTCAAAAATAGTATTTATTCTAAATGCAAAAAAATATCCTGGAAGTTTTCAAAACACTCTGGGTTTAGTTTTAAATCATATACAATACTCACATTTATTCCCTGCCACTGCCATGTGCCAGTTATGAAGAGACAGAAGAAACAGCAGCTTCAAGAAGATTTCCGTGACAGAATCCATGTTCACATTCATTGAGGCACCCAAAAGAACCAGAGTATTCGGAAACAGCTGCTCTGTACTTCAGTTCTGCTGCTGCCTCTTCCCACTGCCAGTCTCTGTCTCTTCTCGCAGTGCTTCCCAGGGGCAAGCACACCTCAGCCAAACGCGCTCCGCATCTCCTCACACACGCACACCTCCGGATCTGCTTCCCCCTCTCACAGCGGCAATCCCTGGAGAGCAGGAGCGAGAATCTCTCCTTCGGTGTCACTGAAGCACCGGGGGCTGCGCTGCCAGACTCCCCGCACGCCGCTCCCGACGGAAGCCTCTCGCGCGGCGCGTCCCGGACTCCCCTGGCGGTGACAGGTGGGAACGGCGGCGCTCTGCGGGGAGCCGGCAGCGAGGCAGCGCCGAGACAGCGCGCTGCCCCTGCCCTGCTCCTGCGGGGCCACAGCGGCATCCGCTCTGCCTCCTGCCCCTCCTCCTGCTTTCTCAGCGCGGATATAGATGTGTGTGTGTATGATGTATAGATGTGTATGTGTGCATAGATGTGTGTATGTATACACACATATATATATATATATACACACACATATCTATACACACATATATATGTAGACATATACACACACATATATATTATTTTTTTACACTTTCATGTACAAAAGCATTACAAGTTCTGCTCTCTTGAGGGAAAGCATTTTGCCTCTAGTAGTGAAACTAAGCCTGCGAGTAAAATGTGCAGTCTGCCTTTACTTGTGAGGTGAGCATTGGACTGAATAATCAGCTGCCCCTCAGGGGAAGGCACTCTCAGTGTCCCTGGTGCAGTTTATTACCATTAATACCATCATTAAAGAATTGCATTCTCAACTCCTAAGTGTGGAGAATGGACCTATAATATAAACATATGAGAGCACCTAGTTTTCCCAAAATACTTCCACCCTCAAATACCTACATAGAGCATTTTACTTTCCAAACTTTCACAAAGAGGAAGCTGCCTTTAAACTGTCTTAAAGTTTCTATTTGAGCTGCATTGTGATACAGTTTCATTTGGGAAAGAGCTTCAGAGAAATTTGAAGTCATTACATTTAAACTATATACTNGAACAAGCTAAATTAATGTGTATGTTAACTACAGAAAAATTATTTCTCTAGTATGAGAAATGAATTGCCTATTAGCAACCTCATAACATTAATGAGGGTAAAGGCTGTATTTAAGAACCACATAAGTGGCTCCATCACTGCCGCTTCTGCAGCACTTACACTGTATGGACTGTCTTTATATTTTGGCAGAAATTACTACGACAAGGTGCAACACAATGACTTGCCTACTTACTATGAGGTACGCAAACAACAGACTTAGGAACTCTAGATTCAGCCCAGTGATCCAAACGTTGTCTTCCTATTTCGTGTCTGGTAGCTCCGATATACAAGAAGGAGTTTCCATCCAAAAGAATACTGGTGTCTGTGGGTCAGACATTAGACAGTATGTTGCTAAGTGTCTGTCTTGCATTTTGCAGAGATCATAAAATTTTCTGCAAGCTGCCATGTAGAACTCTTTGGTATCATGAATAACTGTGGGGTAGAGATGAAATGTGAATTAAGCTCCAGAAGCTACTGAACTTTAGTTGTTTATTTAAATCAACTTCCTTAGTCTTTGAAAGATGCTCTTATTCAACTACAGAAAGAAGAGTAAGATGTATTTTGTTTTCATGTTACTTTAACCAGACAAAGTTAGGTGTTACAGAAATGTATTCAAGGCTTGGCCAAAAATAGTATTATCAAAAAATATTTTGAAAGGTGATTCATGCAAGTTTTTGTTACATTCTTTTAAAAATAGCAAATTAGCAAGACTAAGATAAAAAAAGGCCTATTTCTAAATTGCTATACTGGGCAGAAAGTTTCAGGGGAACTTAATTATCTATTATCCAGATGATCTTCCACTTCTCTATATCAACTTTTATTTGAATGAAAATTCATGGAGAAACTATTAAAAATTATATGAATTAAAAACTGCCTTCTAGTTCTCCTAAATCAACCCTTAAATTCCAAATACTGCTTCCAGACTTTAGTACAACTATAGAATCACTTTTCCAGAAGATGGATTTCTTTGTTATATAGTATCTTGAGTTAATATTGACCTTCCAACTAAATTAATATGAGCATAAAAATGTTCCTTGTGTTGCATCCCATCTCTAAAGAATATCCCATGAGATGGTCCTTGACTCTGCAGCTAGACAAAATTTCATGCTTAAAAATAGGACAAATATCACATAATATCTTGGCAAGGACTTTCAGTGTAATGATGTTCTTTAGGATTAGCTCTAAGATCCCCAGGGCTCTGAATTAGGAAGAATTATTATTCTGGTAATGCAATGCAAATTCAGTAAAAAGGCCAGTGCCCTTGTGGGTAAATATTTGTCGTATAAAATAGCTTACAGTCACCAAAAAGGAACATCCAACAGAGAAAGGTCATAGGATTTTTATTTTTTTCTGGCTGAATTGCATGCAAATATATGCATGGATATAATGTACTTTTATAAAATGGAAAAGCCAGCCTTAAAACCAAATAATATGCTGAAAAGTGTATGTGTTCCTTTCTGAACAGACAGAATTACAGAAGTCTATAAAGTACATACCTGGAATATCAAGATGATCATCTAATTTATCCAGAGATGAATCTGTGGTGTCTAGAAACTGCATAAAATAGCATGTCTTGACTCATCTAAAATATTGCAACCTCATCTCTGCTTTTGCATCATATCTCCCTCCTGCATCCATAAAATGTTTTTGCTCACATAATCTTATCTCTCAATTCCAGCGTCTCATTTCCCATTTCTCTTCCATACAGTGCACAGGTCTGACTGACTTCTGAGCTCCTCTTTGTGGAACACGGACAAGTCTTTCCCCTTTTTACAAGTCTCTTTGCCTATTTTTAGTTTTTTATATCCCTCACTCTTCCAGTGTTTTGTTTTCCTTCTCATATCTTGTTTTTGAAAATTCCTGTGCATTTGTATTTGAATAGCAACATTTTGTCGATTTGATAGAGGATCTTTCCCAGTAGATCTTCATATAGGTATTATTTAAAAAGACTGCAAGTTCCCCAAAACAACTATGTCTTGTTATAAATTAATCCTCACAGCTGAATCATCTGCAAAATTTAGGTGTGCAAAACTTGAATCATTTGCTTTGGGTATTGCCAGCCTTCATTTGCAAATAAAGGACTTTGTAATGAAGTCCTTTTTCTTAGCAGACTAAAACTAATAGAAATTATTCCTCCTTAAAATTATTCTCACTGTGACTTTTTATCTGTAAAGAAGGAGCACTTTTAAATTCATGTTAACCATACTCCTGGTACTACTGTGATCTGCTTATTAATTGTAAACCAATTTAAAAAGAAGATAAAGACAAAAGGCAGTTATAAGCCATGAGCCAGGGAATGCACTTTCTTTTGTCTGTGGTAGAGAGTGAGCTTTACAAGAGAACAATTGTTTTTGCTGTATCAGAAGTATGCAAAGTCAAAAACATGCATACTGGTTGACTGAAAATATTTGCTTTAATCCTTCCCGGTAAATTTCTCATTCCCCATGAAACCCTCAGAAGCCATTAACGAAATAATAAATTAGCTGCTCACTTACTACCCTCTGCACCTAGCCTCTGAGTAATTCAGCTCCATCAAGCCAACATTTGCTATCCAACTAGCTGTAACACTGTATCGTTATTTCAGGAGACTAGAAAGAAAGAAAAAATTTTTCAACCTTTCTCTTCTTATTTCCTAGTTAGTTTTTTTTGGTCCTCTCGTCTGCCTCATGGCCCTAGTTAACCCTCCTTCTACTGCCACCTGCTGCAGTTTTACTGGTATTACAGGTTTCTCTATGCGGCATCCAGTCGTGTAATGCAGCTGGAGAATGTATCTCTTTAACGCAAACTAACTCTTTCCAGATCATGTAAAATGCTCCTCCCAATACTATTAGCAACCCTGCAGAAAAACCTTGCTGTAATTGTCTGCAGAGACTGCAGAGAGCAGGAATGAACAAATACAAATATAAATCAAAAATAAATGAACAGAGCCACATAGTGCCAGGTACACTAATAACAGAATTTGTAATGTTTTTAAGCCATTTTTGAGATAAAATAAAATTCATATCCACCTATTACTGCTACACATATCTGTTTAATCACAGATCTCTGTAACAGGAAAAATAAAGGTAGTAGTATAACTACTAGTCTTAACAATGTTTTTATTCTTTAGGGGGGTTTTGTTTGTTTTGGGTTTGGGTTTGGTTGGCTGGTTGGTTGATTTTGTGATTTGTGGAAGTTTTTGTGCTTGTTTTTTTATATTTTTCCAATATGGTCAAGATAGCACAGTTTGCCTTCTTATTGCAAAGCTGCAAGTTTCCATTCAGGCTGTATTTGTTAAAAGGGGAGGGGAGGGATGGAAGCCATCTGTGTATGGCTCATTTTACCATTTCTTGCAGCTACATATGACTTCGCCAGAGATTTAAAATTTACTTTTTTTCTCAGATGAGACACATGAGACACAGAACACAAACCAGAACAGACATGGCTTCATGCATCTGCAGTAGAATTCATGCCTTTAATGCTATAATAAATCTGGCTTTGAAGGTTGGAACAACATGTGTGGCTGCACAGTTCCTCTGGTGCTGCTATCTGACCATTCATATTTTTCACCTTAACGAATGTCATGAAAATCCTGGAGGCAGTTTTTTTGGAGCTTTTATTAAGAAACTTTCTCTTAGCCCTTGTGAATATTCTCATTTCACAGTCAAGAGTTTTATTCTCTCCATAGTAAAAACATACCTGGAATATCATACCCGTGTGTTGTAGTTCCCGACAGAGGAAATCACAGTTTCAGTACAGGGCACTGGAAAATGAATTTATACATAGAATCATAGAATTGTTAAGGTTGGGAAAAAACCCTAAGATCATTAAGTTCATCCATTAACTGAGCACTGCCATGTTTACCATTAAATCATGTCCACAAGTGGCACATCCACATGCCCACTGAATACTTTCAGGTATGGTCATACCATCATTTCCCCTTGGAAGCGAGTTACAATGCCTGACCACCCATTAGTGTAGAAGTATTTCCTAATATACCATCTAAATTCCCTTGGCACAACTTGGGGCTATTTCCTCTCATCCTATTTCTTGTTATCTGGAGAAGAGCCTGACCCTCACCTTGCTGCAGTGTCCTTTCAAGTAGTTGTAGGGAGTGATAAGGTCTCCACTGAGCCTCATTTTCTCCAGGCAAAACAACTCCAGCTCCCTCAGATGCTCCTTATATGACTTGCTCTCCAGACCATCCACAAGCTCCATTACCTTTCTGTAGATATGCTTCAGCACCTCGGTGTCCTTCTTGTTATTGCCTAAAATGAGGAAAAAACTTTTGAGGAAATTTAATTGGGTAAAGTAAGGAGGAGTTCTTTACTGAAAAACTTTTCAAGTTCCGAAAGTGTATTGACACATGCCCAGCATAGGGGTTTTGTATTTTATTATTATGTTATATTATCAGAACCTCCCTTGGGTCTGCCCCTTGGCACGCCTTCCTAGAATTGAGTCAGGGGTCTCAGGACCCCTTGCTTCTTCACCGTCATCAACTTCACATCACATTCCCCTGGTTGGAGGTTTTCCAAACTTCATGGATCTTCTATCTTGTTTTGACTACAATATGTATTGTTATTCTAGTCCTGGTACAAGAATATAATGTTCTAGTCATTATCTTACCCTTAACTCAGACATTCAGTAATGTAGTACAGAGATCGAAACTGCTGGTTGTCACTTCAAATATGAGAAGTTATACAGCTACAAAAAATTTACAAATATACAGAAATACATACATATACACAAATATATAAAAATACATAAAGTCTTAAGGCATCATAAGAAGATGGAGTATAGCAAAATGTATGTGCAATCAATAAGAGAGAGACAGTAATGAAACCGAAAAAAAGGTATAATTTAAGTATAAGCCTTGCTTAATCTATTAATTTGTAGCTGCAGTGCAAATAGAAGGAACAGGCTTGTGGGGCTTATGATTTGGGAGATACTTAGGAAAATGCAGTCATTGCAGAAAGGGTCTGTAGTATCACACAGATGAAGAATAAAAGTTATAAAATATGCAATGCATGAATGTGCATTATCTAAGGCTGATATTGGTGACACCAGCTGTAAGTTAATTCTTTAGTTGGAAGCACACAATACTAGCTGAATCAATGGACTGTGAGCTGAATATAAGCTTCCAGTGTGCTTGAACAAAAAAAAACAACACACCAACAACAACAAAAAAAACCAAGAAAAAACACTATTACTTCTAACATGCACCAGGAAGGTGTCTGAGTTGGAAACAGAGTGAGAGTCAAGGGGGCTGAGAAGAAATGAATAAAGGATCCAGAGAATCCCAGTGTACTGTAGTGCTAGTGTTTAGAAATATGGACTTGAAAATCTTCAAGGGTTGTAAAGAGCCAAGAACTCAAGATTCATGCCCTGGATTGTGACTCCAAACACCAGATGTTCTGCGAATGTTTTCAAATAATGGAAAAACTCTTGCTTCCTTTGCCAAAGGACACAATTCTTGGAAAGACTCTGGGCTGTGACTTCTATTTGATTTAGGTTCCTTCAATAGGAAGAGAGTATTTAGAACCTTTCCTTACTTTAGTGCTTCATGAAGACTAACTTAGATCATTGCTCGCTGAGTGTTTGGGTTGGTGCAATTCTCATTCACAGCTAGCATTCTCTGGGCATCACGTAGGAAGCTTAGTTTCCTGGCTGAAATCTGGAAATTTCAGGCCCCTGAAAGTCAATGTGAAGCTGCTAGCTATCATCATGCCCAAGGATATGCCTACAAAGACAGATGGAAATAAGATTACAAAGCATCCAGCCTGGAGCTATCTTGTGCCTGTCTACTCAGTGTATGAAAAATGTAGTTCCAGTCTGTATTTACCTGTTGTTGAGAAAGCAAGAGTCATGAAGCTATGATTCCATAATCATTTTCTCTATGCAAATGACAACTCTCCTTGAAGTAAGAATATACTCTACTTGAAGTAAGAATATTAGGAAGTCAAACATGAGTAAATTGCTTAGGTAAAATTTTTTTAGACTATATGAAGAAAATTCAATACGGTGAGACTTTAATTATATGTAATTATTTCATGCTCAAAATCTGACAATTCAGTGGAAAGCAGACGTGTTCAGCTGTTATACAACTTACACAAGCCTGATTTCCACAACGTTAGGAGAAAAAGGCATGTAATATGTATTCTCTATCTTAATTTGTGTGAAATTGTTCATTTGATGACAAAGTTAGGTGTTTTGTTGAAGCAATGTGTAACAGAGAGATAATATGAAAGAAGAATGTCAGGAGACAGATTTTTGCAAGTTAAACAAGAACAAAAATATTGGACTCAGCTTTTTCAAAGATGTGACTGTCGCTAAACAGAATGAGCAGGTCTCCCTTGTTTTGTCAGCACTAAGAGTAAGCTGCAAATAGCCAATGTTTCATTGATCTGGACTGCATTTTACATAACAGGGTCAGACTATACATACTGTAGGTTAACTGTTGTTGACATTGTTCAATGCATTGAAACATACTTACAATTCTCTGAACGGAAATTACTTTATTTTTTCCATTAGGTATTATTTTGCAGGCATCACAAAAGGGAAAATCACTTTAATCTATTTGTTCTTAGTTTCTTTTTCCTTGTTAAATGCCTCTGGGGATTATATGCAAAGTATCCAGACTGTGTATGTAGATTTGGTTATGTGTAGTTTAGTAATATTAGCATCACATGAAACTATGAGCAACTCTTAATATACTAGTGCCTAGCTGGGAAATATGATCAGGTTCTCTTCAAGGAGTGGATTGCTTTGTAGGTGTGTTTCAGGTAAGTAGTCTTCCTTTTTTTTCATTGTGAAACAGACACTGAGAGGAATAGACATTTGGGATATGAGCAGTGACAGAAAGATTAGTAACCACATGAGGAGTTCTCTCGGTCCATATCAAGGAACAATCAAGCTCTTGCAAAAGCTGTTTCATGCTGAATGTAAAATGAGCAATTGTCTTGTGTGATTTTCTTTTATATAAAACAAAAGAGAAAAAAAATTCTTGTTCTTTTTTATTATTACAGACACAACTGGACAAATTCACTCGCTCATGTAGGCTTCCATTTTTGCTGAATATTGCATTAAGAACCCGGACAAGTTCTTGTTTGAGAATGAGAAATCCTCAGGAATTATACTTTTCTGTGTTTGATCTCTAGGGAAATCTCATGAGATACATCATCTCAAAGTCCTGGGATGACAAACAAGATGCTAATGAATCAGAGTTGCTAGCAGCTTTTCCCACCTATTACTCCATCCTTTTTCCACTTACTGCCAGCAAGACTTTTCCCACAAGATTAGCAAAACGAACAGAATGGTAGTAACCAGTTGTTTTAATACACAGTATCATTCAGTATCACCTTGTTTGTTCTTGTGCTCAATATTTAGCCACTGCACACTTACTTTTCCCCTCGTTCTGAAGGAAGTTACTTTCTTTATACCCAAATAGCTCATTCTATGCTGCCACTGCAGCTTGCCTAGAGGAGAACTAACTTCCAAGTCCGAATACTGGTGTGTTTTGAAGCAAGTGCTAATACTCAACCAGGACAACAACATCAGAATATCCACTAAACCATACACATTGCAAAGGGGAGAGATGTCTTGACAGGAGTACTGCAGAGACTAGACATCTGTATCTTTGCATTAGGAATCAAGATTTCTTTCAGATCCTCACACTTGATGCAATTACAGGGAAGCTTATGTTCTTTAGACCTTCCATTTTGCCATTTATCCCTCCTGAAACAGTAGATAATGCTCTGGATTTTCCACAAATCAAGGTTTAGTATTGATCGTTCTCTGTACTTTCCCCATAGAAGAGAATGATTTGTCTGTAATATAACCTTGATTGAGCTATGCGTGTCCCTGCTAATATCAGCAATACTGCTAGTGCAGTTAAAAACGAAACAGAGTTAGGAAACACAGAGATTTCATGGAGATACAGAAGAACATAAGCAAATAACAGACTGATAAGTGTGAACATTAATTTTTTGATGCTTGAAAGAAATGTAAGGGAATCTTACAATCAGCCAAAGCCAGTCAAGTAAAATGTTGTCCTAGTTATAGTGGCTGAGACCAGTTTATCATTGTGTGGGCGTAACTGGAACTGTGTATTCCATACCCTCTCTGCCATTTATCATGAACTGTTAACAATGCATTGTTTGCAGCAGCTGCCCAGGACACACCTGACACCTCAGGCTATGAGCTGGGTGTGTGAGAAAACAGAGATAAGAGCATTCCCTGTCTTCACACCAATGATTAAAGTGTGATAACTCCCCTCTGGGAGTCATTAGCACTTTTCATACCCAACCTGAGGAGTCATGTCTGCTAATGGGCCATCAAGTAGACCAAGATATTCTGTGACTTGCTGAGTAAATTGCCCATTGTGAAACCCCTCACCCTGGGGGAGGTTACTGGGCATTCCCATCTGAACCCAAGCACATATATATAAGCTTGGGGCTTGGGGTCTTGGGGCACTCACTCATCCGATCGAGANCAGAACTTCAGGAACACATAGTGGAGAAGACTGGACATAAATTCCTGAGATTTTAAAAAAAAATTATATACATATATAATAAATACAGAAAAAGAAGTGAACAATTTTAGATTTACTCTTATTTAGTCCTAACTTTACATCACTAGAGAAGCTTTTCAGAGTATTCAAGTTTTTTTCAACTGGAAATTTGTTTCTTCTGAAACCTCTTTAAAAACTTTAAATACCTAGACAGGGTAATGTAAGTCACTATATGTTCAGTATCTGATAAAAAGGGGTAGTGTTTTTCACTTTTATAAAGTCCTTAGTAAAAAAAATACAAAAGACTGGATAATATTATAGCCAGTGTTGTATACTGATGCATATGCCTGTTAATTTGTATGTTGTACATGATCAGACATTAATCTCATGTATGTCATGTTCAATATGTTTTATAGTTGTTCTCTTCTTTTGCTTTTCTATTATTCAATAATAGAGAAGAACCAAATTAAGTATTCATCTGGCTTTGCTATGTTTAGGAATGCAACTTCCTCACACACTTTTTGAATGCAAATGATAGTAAGGTTTTTATTTCTTATATCAACTGTATGGGAAACAGGGATAATTAAAACTTGGGACTCTATATTGAGACAGAGTAGTGACCTTTCACTGATTTATAACATATAAATAACACTTACTCTTTGCATTTAATGTGTAGATAGAAAAGAGACAGCTGGTAATTAATGATACCTTTACATGAATCTGGTTTCAAAATTTCTTGTGAAGTGATATTTCAAGAATGTGTTCATTTTTAACTCACATGATTTAAGTGCCTGAACTTCAGAATATTTGCATACAACAAAATCAATTCAAAATGGTCTCTTATATCTGTGCTCAGGATAGAAGTTTT
>VWZG01000260.1:22524-34357 GCA_013396735.1 Grallaria varia
TCTTTTAACAAAAAAAAAAACCAACCACACAGACAAACAAAAGAAAAGTACCTTATTATGGCTATATATGTACCATCTGCAAGTCTGTGTAAAATTAACAGTAGCTTGTCCAAAACCATACTCAGGCATAATCATTTGAGATTTATGCTGTAAAATACTATCTGTGCAATATCTTAAATCTATTTATTTATCCTTTTCCTGCTCAAAAACTGAAGGAAAAATAGAGGTGTGTTACAGATTGTAATTTAAAATTCTTTATTTTGAAGTATCTCAACTTTGTTAAAGAAAGAAAAATTCATCCAGCTGAATCTGATCTCTGATCACATTTTTGTACCCTTAGTCATATTTGTGAACCCACAGAATGAATCTGCAGTTATTTCATGAAGCCACAGTCTCTAAAATTGGTAATACTGAGTTTTTGAAGATTAGTGTTGGTGTAGCTATTTATATTACATACAAATAAGTTGCAGTTTTGTTTTTCAATAAGGAAAACATCTATAAGGACCTTCTTTTAGTCTTAATTTGCTCTGCAGCATTTATCTCTAACAATGTAACAGATAGAAAATTGTCAAGTTAAGTAGATTGTGAATTAGCAAAACAAAATGAAATTTCTAAAACAAAAGTATTCTTCATTATATTGCTTTAAAAAACAAATATTGATCAGTCCTTTCACAACAGTATTTTCTAAAACTTATAATTTGAACCATGGTACCATAAAAATGTGCTTTATCAGTTTTAGAAGAATAGTGGATTCCTACTCTTTGTTTCATTTCTATTGGTCATTTCATGGAACAAGGTAAATAACATTCCAAAAATTCAAGTAGCATGCCTGAACTTGTTTTTGAAATTAGGAAGTGAACAGCTGAGTATGTGGAAAAGACACAGACTTGTAGTCAGTCCCAAAGTACTTTTTACGGTATATAATTAAATGAAAAAGTGAAGTTATCAAAGATTTTCTCCATTTGATAGTAGCTGGATGTAGAGAGTTCACAGTAATTATGGCACACTTCCTTATGTATAAAAGTTTCTTTGAACTGTCTTTGCAACAGAGGTAGAACTTCCATACGATCATAATAAAGAGCAGAGCAGAAATAACTCCTGGAGGGTGTAGACACATAACCAGTCTTGGCTGTGTTAATAGCCTGGAGAGCCACAGGCTAGGCACAGCACTCTTGTGTCAGAAGCCTAAATGCAGTACAGCTTCACAGTAACAGAAGTACAAAGATGTCTTTATATTCCTCTCTCCTCAGCTACCACCAGGGATTTCTTCCATCCTGCTCAATGCACTCCAGATCGATACTATAGGAGTAGGGTACCTTTCTGTAACACCAACTGCTATATTTGTTTTGAAGACACACATGCTCAAAAGTGCTTTGTAGTCACAAACACAGATCAATATTTGACAGATCAACAGTATTTCTGGAAGGAATTAAAACAAAATGTCTCTTTATAGGGATAGATGCACATAAGTAGTATATAGAATCTACTGATAGATGTACAATGTAGGTTATAACTGGGCATGAGGTGAACACCAGCATAGACATGGTTGCCTTGCAACAGTCACTGTTAAAAAGCGCATAGCACAACTAAAATGAACTAAAGTAAAAAGGTGGTGACAAATGATTTTTAATTCATATATGTATTTTTTCAGGGTTTTAGGTTGAGCATTTATTTTTGAAAGATGGTTTCCCAGATCAGATCATGACTGCATAAAGAAAGAATTATTTTTTAAAGGTATTTGTGATGGAAATTTGAATTAGCATCACAGAAAAAAATAAGTGTACAAAAATAGGGCTATCCTGCTCCCTAAAAGCATTTCATTAAAGTACTTCATTATGTCTAATAGTTATGTCCTATGTAGCCCATAAAAATGGAGTCATGTTGCTTTCCTGTAAGGATTAAACACTTTCTTTAAAAAAGAAATAGTTGTCAAACTTCAGTTATTTCAACATGATAAATCATGGTTTATCTGTCTTAAAAGGACTCATACTAAAAAAGTTAAGTGCAAATGCTTTAGAAAACAGGAAGTAAAAAGCTCTACAAGTACTCAGGATTCTCAGAATAGATGTCTAGAAAGAAAGTCACACTCTTAAATATTTGAACATTGTGTTACAACCTGGGGATTTTGCGAGGAAAAGTAGCTGTCACTTACTAAAACTCAGCGTGGGTGTTTACTCCTCTAAATCCCCATCAAGGTTAAGATAGCTGATGTGTATTTCACCTTAATGACTGTATTAACTTTATATGCCTAAAGGATTTGTCAAGAAGAACAAGGCCCTGGAGTCAATTTACAAAGTTTTAATGAATTTCCCTAGTCAGCTGAAGATAAAATACAAAAATAATAATATATTTACTTTGTTTAGAGAGAAAATAATGCAAGATGCTACAAGAAAACAGGATAAACTTAATCTTTTTATACTGTTCATCTTTACCAGACTATTTTTAAAATCAATTCACAGTCTGCTGAAATTAGTTGTGTTCATTTAATGGGAACAATTAGTCAAATGGAGCTTCAAGCTACAGATTTCCTAAACTATCTGCTGGTAATTTCATCTAAAGATGCATCAAGTTAGAAGACTGACTTCTGCACATCATTTACTGAGTTAGTTAAAATTTGTTCCCAGAAGACCATAAGAATGTAAATAGCCAGAGCTGTGCACAACAACTCGTATTTCTGTTCATATGGTTCATGAATATAATGTCCTGCTCTGCTTATTTAAGAAAATGTAAATGTGTCCTCCTTCATTTTCATGCTTACTCCAGATCTCTGCCCCTTGTCTGCAGTTTTGAAGTTCTTAACTAGTCCCGGTTACATGGGGAAGTCCTAGAAGACTGGGATCAATGGTTAATCACTGGTTAGCCGATGTGAAGCCCCTCTACACAGGGCAGGAAGGAGGATTTGGGAAACTACAGGCCTGTCAGCCAGGTCTTGGTGCCAGGGAAGGTCATGGAGCAGATCATCCTGAATGTAACCATATAGAGGACAACTGGGGCATGAGGCCCACCCACCACGTGTCTGTGAAAGCTGGGTCCAACCTGACCAAACTGGTCTCCTTCTGTGATAAGGTGATCTGCTTACTGGATGAGGGAAAGGATGTTCATATTGTCTATGGACTTCAGTAAAGCCTTTGGCACCATTTCCAGCTGCATTCTTCTGGAGTAACTTGCTTCCCATAATGTGATGAGTGTGCTCTTCACTGAGTAGAAAACAGGCTGGATGGCTAGGCACAGAAAGTGGTGTTCAATGTAGTTAAATACAGCTGGTGTACAGTCATCAGTGGTGCTCTGAAGTCCTCAGTATTGGGTTCAGCCCTACTCAATATATTCATCAATAAACTGAATGAGGACATCAAGAGCACACTCAATCAGTTTCCAGAGAAGAACAAGTTGAGCAGAAGTGTTGAACTGCTGGGTGGTAAGAAAGCTCTGCAGAGGTACCTGGACAGGCTGGATTGATTGACTGAAGACATCAGTATAAGGTTTCACACAAGGCAAAGTGACAGGTCCTGCATTTGTGTCACAACAAGCCCATAGAGCGCTACAGGTTTGGAGTAGAGAGGTTGGAAAGTGGCCCAGCAGCTAAGGATCTGAGGATGCTGGTGGACTGCAGCTGAATATGAGCCACCAGTCTGCTCAGGTGGCCATTGAGGCCATTGGAATCCTAGCTTGTATCAGACATAGTGAGGTCAGCAGGGTCANCTTCAAGCTACAGATTTCCTAAACTATCTGCTGGTAATTTCATCTAAAGATGCATCAAGTTAGAAGACTGACTTCTGCACATCATTTACTGAGTTAGTTAAAATTTGTTCCCAGAAGACCATAAGAATGTAAATAGCCAGAGCTGTGCACAACAACTCGTATTTCTGTTCATATGGTTCATGAATATAATGTCCTGCTCTGCTTATTTAAGAAAATGTAAATGTGTCCTCCTTCATTTTCATGCTTACTCCAGATCTCTGCCCCTTGTCTGCAGTTTTGAAGTTCTTAACTAGTCCCGGTTACATGGGGAAGTCCTAGAAGACTGGGATCAATGGTTAATCACTGGTTAGCCGATGTGAAGCCCCTCTACACAGGGCAGGAAGGAGGATTTGGGAAACTACAGGCCTGTCAGCCAGGTCTTGGTGCCAGGGAAGGTCATGGAGCAGATCATCCTGAATGTAACCATATAGAGGACAACTGGGGCATGAGGCCCACCCACCACGTGTCTGTGAAAGCTGGGTCCAACCTGACCAAACTGGTCTCCTTCTGTGATAAGGTGATCTGCTTACTGGATGAGGGAAAGGATGTTCATATTGTCTATGGACTTCAGTAAAGCCTTTGGCACCATTTCCAGCTGCATTCTTCTGGAGTAACTTGCTTCCCATAATGTGATGAGTGTGCTCTTCACTGAGTAGAAAACAGGCTGGATGGCTAGGCACAGAAAGTGGTGTTCAATGTAGTTAAATACAGCTGGTGTACAGTCATCAGTGGTGCTCTGAAGTCCTCAGTATTGGGTTCAGCCCTACTCAATATATTCATCAATAAACTGAATGAGGACATCAAGAGCACACTCAATCAGTTTCCAGAGAAGAACAAGTTGAGCAGAAGTGTTGAACTGCTGGGTGGTAAGAAAGCTCTGCAGAGGTACCTGGACAGGCTGGATTGATTGACTGAAGACATCAGTATAAGGTTTCACACAAGGCAAAGTGACAGGTCCTGCATTTGTGTCACAACAAGCCCATAGAGCGCTACAGGTTTGGAGTAGAGAGGTTGGAAAGTGGCCCAGCAGCTAAGGATCTGAGGATGCTGGTGGACTGCAGCTGAATATGAGCCACCAGTCTGCTCAGGTGGCCATTGAGGCCATTGGAATCCTAGCTTGTATCAGACATAGTGAGGTCAGCAGGGTCAGGAAAGTGATTGTTACCCTGCACTTGGCATTGTTGAGACCACACCTTGAATCCTGCATTCAGTTCTGGGCCCCTCAGTTCAAGAAAGACATTGAGGGGCTGGCGCATGTCCAGAGAAGAGCAATGGAGCAGGTGAATGGCCTGGAGAGTAAGTCATATAAGGAGCATCTGAGGAAGCTGGGAATGTTTAGCCTGGAGAAAACAAGGCTCAGCTCTCTACAACTACCTGAAAGGAGGCTCTAAAGAGGTGGACATCAGCCTCTTCTCCCAGATAACTAGTGATAAGACAAGAAGAAAAAGCCTCAAGCTGCAACAGAGGAGGGTTAGATTAGATATTAGGAAGAAACTTCTACAGTGTAAGGGTGGCAAGGCATTGAAACTGGCTGCCCATGGAAGTGATGGAATCCCCATTCCTGAAAGTGTTCAAAAAAAATGTGGCTATTGCATTTTTGAGTGCAGTTTAGTGATGAGAATGGCAGTCCTGGGTTAATGATTGGACTCTGTGATTTTAGAGGTCTTTTTCAACCATAAGGATTCTATGATTCAAATTTTCTGAAAAAGGAGATATAAAATATGAAGAAGTGTCCTGTATTTACAGTCCTGCATTTGCCAACTTTGAGAATAAGCCATAGGAATGTACACTAACAATAGTAATTATTATTGAAAATATCTTAAACTTTTCTTCATCCTGAAAGTATTGGAAGCACTTTGAAACTTAGCAAGTTGCTTAGTCCCAGGAACCCAGCACATACCCAATCTAAACCCAGCCCGAACTGCTTGTCATGGAGCTTTCAGACTGGCTACAGTTACCCAAAACCCACTCCCAAACCTGCAGTGTTGCTGACATTTTCCACATCTCTCATCCTTAAAAACCGACTATCTCTCTGACTGTGTTAGAACTTGTCTTGCGAGTCCATCTCAGCCTGGCTTTGCATTTGGATCTTGGAAGCTACTTCAGTGAAAATTTTCCTTAGAATGCAGTGACTTACCAGAACATGTGCATGCTGCAGCAAATCCAAATGTCTCTCTGCTTTTGCATATAGTTAGGTTATACCACTGTTGATGTCTTTAGGGATTCCCAGATATTTAATACCTAGGATAAAGCTTGACATGCTTTAACGTCTTTTCATGAATGCTAAGCACACATATGAATCTCTTATAAATGGAATTTAGATGTAAATAAAGGAATATTTCAAATATTAATTTAAATAGAGACATTAAATTCTTGAGTTTTCTATACTTTCATGAAGACACGGTTCCCGTATTTGCACAAGTTTAAAACTTTGTTTATTGTCACTTCTAATAGGATGCTAAATATAATATATTTGGATTTTGATCACTATAGATAATGCAAGAAAAATTTCTTTATAAAATGGATGGCAGAGAGACCTTGACAAACTGGAGGACTGGGCAATCACCAACCATTGGAATTTTAGCAAAGACATGGTGGATTTTGCACGTGGGATGACATAACCCTAGATATACATACAGACTGGGGAATCAGAGGCTGAAAAACAGTGCCACAGAAAGGGACCTGGAGGTCCTGATCGATGGTAAGTTGAACATGAGTCAGCAGTGCCCTGGCAGCCAGGAGGACCCACCGTGTCCTGGGGGCCATCAAGCAAAGCATCGCCAGCAGGTCGAGGGTGGGGATTGTCCCACTCTGCTCTGCACTGGGGTTATTGCCTAAAATGAGGAAATAAAATTTCAAGGCAATTTGATTGGATAAAGTAGAGAGGAGTTCTTTACTGAAAAGCTTTTCAAGTTCCAAAAGTATATTGACACTTGACCAGCATAGGAGTGATTCTTATTTTTATAACACTGCTTAATTATCATAACTAAAGGTTACATCCAACCCAGGGACCTTCCACCCTCGTACCACCCTGGTGCCATCCTTAGGGCCTCCCTTGGGTCTGCCCCTTGGCACGTCCTCCAAGAATAGAGTCAGGGGTCTCAGGGCCCCTTACTTCTTCATGGTCATTTTCTTCACGTCACATTCCCCTGGTTGGAGGTTTTCCAAACTTCATGGATTTTCTATCTTGTTTTGACTATAAGAATATGTATTGTTATTCTAGTCCTGGTACAAGAATGTTCTAGTTGTTATCTTACCTTTAACTCAAACATTTGGAAATGTAGTACAGAGGTAGAAACTGCTGGTTGTTACTTCACATATGAGAAGTCATACAGTTACACAAAATTTGCAAATATACAAAAAATACATACATATATACAAATACATAAAGTCTTAAGGCATCAGGGCGGCCTCATCTTGAATATTGTTTTGAGCAGTTTTGGGCACCATAGTATAAAAAAGGTATTAAGCCATTATGGAGTGTCCAAAGGAGGGCTACAAAGTATGGTGAAAGGTCTAAAAGGGAAGCTGTGTGAGCAGCAGCTCAGTTTGTTGCCCAGTTTGTCACTCAGTTTGTTTAGCTTGGAGGAGATTGAGGGGAAACCTCATTTCAGTTACAACTTCTTCATGAGAGGAAGAGGAGGGACAGGCACTGATCTCTTCTCTGTGGTGACCAGTGACAAGGCCCAAGAGAATGGCCTGAAGCTCTGGCATGGGAGGTTTAGGTTGTATAATAGGAAAAGATTCTTCACCCAGAGAGTGATTGGGCACTGAAACAGTCTCCCCACAGAAGCGGTCACAGCACCAAGCCTGCCAGAGTTCAAGAAGTGTTTGGAGAAGGCTCTTAGGCACATGGTGTGATTCTTGGGGTTGTCATGTACACAGGGGGACAGAATTTGGAATTTATGATCCTTGTGTGTCCCTTCCAACTTAGGATATTCTATATTCTATGAATCTGTGTACTGATTATGTCAAACTACAGTATGTTGTAGTTGTTTTTTGGTTTTTTTCTCAGCCATCAGCGCGCTTGCAGCGAGCGTGGATAGAGCCCTTCCCAAATCTTCATTTGCGAAGCCTAGCCATGATGACAGTATGTTGTGCTATAATGGTCCAATCAGAGCTTATTTAGGTGATCCTGACAGTCTTTACGTTCCAAGCGTTACCTTAAACCTAACAAAATTAAAGTTGAGGTCCTGACTTTATCTCCAAGCTCTTTCCCCTTCCCCGCCCCAGACTTTTTCTTTTTTTTTTTTTTTTCCCTGGGTCTATCCCATTACTTTGTCACCTATTGCTAACATCTGAATACAATGTTGAACGCAGATCTTTCTCTAGATCCTAACCCCACTATGTTTTAATACGTTTCTGCAAAAGAATATTACTTGAAATACAGCTCCTCTTATCTAACTGCATAAATAAATGCATTGTGCCAATTCATTTCTCTCAGCTGCATTTCTGAGATATGTTTTTGATGGCCTTGGTAAATATGCCTTGTCATTCCACAAAAAAATCACCTTAAGAGCCATTTATTAGCCCTTTTCATTACTCCCTCCTCATGGAGTTGTCACTTTCCACCCCAACATTTGATGTCACATTTGTCCACTGAATTGTTAGTGCAGTTATCACTGACATTAAACACTGATTTCTTTGATAAGAATATTAATAGTGTATTATTTGGCTAAAAGAAGTAGTGTCTGAACACATGCAACTTCACAGATGAATCCAACAACCAAATTCACATAGACTAAGAGTAACAAGGCTTTTTAGTCATCCTAGTAATCTAGAGTTAAAAAAATTTCAGAATTTATTACCAGTCTGCTTAATATTAAATCAATCGAGTAGATTATTTTTAGTGTTTTAAAGCATATTCGTTGATTTTCTACAAATCTATTGACATTTATTTATGCATAGTTGTAGGCAATGGTATTTATTAAGAATCAGCATTTTCCAAATGTCTAGCATCAGTAACTATACAATTGTGTTACTCTATTAGATGCTTTTGTTTGACTTTATAAATATAGTGTTGTCCTTTGCACAAACCACATTTGCAAATCCTGTAGCTTCAACATAGCAAAGAGACAGATGATAAGTTCAGAAAGAATATGGCATTTTTCAGTCTGTGAGATGCAAGACATAGAACCTGGAATGTTTTTAACTATTTTTTTTTCTTTTCTGCAATATTCAGGACAGCACACAAGTTTTTTAAATTATACATAGGTTAACAGACAAACAGTTACGAAGTTGATGGATTTTCATAGATAACATCCTGCCAGATGTTATATTAAAACTGCTATAATTTTACCTTACCTCCCACTAGGAAGTAAATTCTCCTATACAGCCAGGTCCCAATATACAGTCCCTTAAATACCACTTAGAAAGAAAAAAGGGGCAGACTGGATCTTCAAATGCATGGATCTTCAAGTACATGGATCCATTTGACAATTGGCAGTCCCCATGAAAGCCAAGACAGCAACCTTCTGGCAATTAATGCTGGATGCGAATTGTCCACTGGGCCTTTGTCATTTTTATGTATTTGTATGCATATTAGTCAAATGCATCAAACAAAAATACAGTTTTTTGCCCCAAAACTCTTACTTTTCTAGCTGTTGTCTTGATTTACATAGTTACCAGTTGTGTAGATTATATGAGAATGTGAGTGCACAGTACATTACGCATGTTCTCCCACAGTAGGGACCGAATCAGCTCTTTTACTACATTTAATACATTGCCAATGCAGGGTTGGTTTGTTTGATTGCTTGTGTTGAGACTTTTTTGTTATGTTTGTTTGCTTGTTTGTTTATATGGTATATGTCTCCAAGTATAATAAAATTCTGGCTCTTGCTTTGTACAACATGAAAAAAAATGAATTAAATTGCAACTTTTTAATTTTTTTTTTTAAATTTCAACTTTTTTCCTTACTTTTTTAAAAAGAAACACATCGTAAATAAGGAAAGGAAACTATAGTTAACTAAAGAAATAATTAATTTTTTCACTGAAGTTAGAACATTAACAGAAAATTAATTCATTTAGCAAGAACACTGTATTGGAGTTAATAAGGGATTTGTTACTTTTTTTTTTAATAATAATTAAACATTGGACAATAGTTTAATGAGCAGATTCCATTTCACTACGAGGTTCTTCATTAATTTAGATTCTTCTCACAGTCTGCTGGAATAAATAGTATTTAATTAAAAAGGAACAATTACACAAATGGTGTTTTAAAAGAAGTGACAAACTTCCAGACAACAATCTGAGTACTTTTCTTGGAATTTGAAGGTGTAAGTACTGTCACCCACAAGATATTTTTGCTTTCAGGTATATTATGTGTACAGGAGTCAGCTATAGTTATCCACTATGCTGAAATATGCTGCACATTTTCTGGAGATGCAAATCCTTTTCCATGTGGAAACAGCAGATTTTGATACATTTAAACTATCAAAATAATATTTAACTGAGCATGATGTTGTGTAAAGGTCACATCTTCATCCAAGCCATCCACAGCTTTTAGTTGGACCAGGATACTTAGCTTTAAAACATGGAATAATTTTCCTGTTAAATTGCAGTCTTTATTGGATTGTTCTTATAGCTCTAATTTCATAGGTGAGGGGACAGCAAAGCATCCAAGTTCATTTAGGGTAAAATTACAACAACAATTTACTGTATAGGGAAAACATGGTGCAAGTTTACAGAATGCTTTCCCTCAGCTGTAAATACAACCAAATTATCACATTTTAAATGCCTGAAGAAAACAGTTACAGAATTCAGACAGCTATGACAAGACAGTGAAAGACTTCCCTAAGTATCAGCAGCTCTTGTGGATTTCCTTATGTCCTACAGTAATACCAAACTTTTTGTCTTACAAAGGGCTTGTACACAGGACTGTCAGATACAACTGCTGCACACAGTGTTATGCAGTAATCTCACTCTAGGGACTCCCAGAGTGAAAAGTCAAACAGGAGATAGCTGCTTAGGTCAATCTACCACACTGCTTCAGTGACTGGCAGAAAAGAGGCTTGTAGGGACAGTCTCAGGGCAACAGGGGGCAAAGGGAGCACCCACTTATTCCTTTCTGGTGCTTTCCAGCAGCAGTAGAACAGCCTTCAGTAAACGGTAATTTTAAAGTGTTTATTTAAAAGCTTTAGACATTGAATCTGTCATCCCTACTGCTCTGTGCTATAATACCTGCTCCAGTTATTAAATTTTCCTGCTTTATCTCAGCCTCACAAGAAACCCAGAGCCAAAACTGGCAGTTCAATTTAAGCCACTTTATTTGTCCACTACCACACACGTATGGAGGAAAAGTACATGTAAAAAATCTTCACATGTCAGAAATTATGCATTTATTTTTGAAGAAAATCACAAAATCTAACTTCTATGGAAAAGTGTGACAAACAATGTCCTCAGTCATTACTGTTCCAGACATATGCTACTCTTGTTGGAAATAGGTATAGCCTATCACTGCTAATGAAGCTTTAAGACAAAAGTAAAGTTACCAGGCGAAGTTGATCTTTAGCATAAATCCACTAGGTGTATTAGTACAAGAATTTGAAAGGTTACACCACACTTTAGGTCAGTGTTGTCAATCAAAAAGAGAGTGGAAAGCAAAAGGAAGGTTGCAAGTCTAAATAGATTTTGTTGCCATTGGTTGCCAAAAGAGAATCTTTCTGCCTGCTTGATACTGTTCATTTGGTCTTTAGAAGAGTCTAAGCCAAATGAGAAGGCAGACACAGAAGAATTGTGTGAATGTATTGGTGTCTCATGTTTACCCTGCCAAAATAAAGGGAGAGAAGGTGAGTAAAACAGCTACATAGCTATCTGTCAAAGATTAGAAAATCTTTGGGGCAGGACATCATCCTTCTATCCTACGACAGGTTGAAATTTCTACTAGTATAGAAAGCTTGTAAGGGAATTCAAGAAAAAAGAAACTGTGAATAAACACAGAGCGTCTGGAATTTGGGAGAACCAAGATGAAATCCCTGATCCAGTGTACAGTTGCCATGTTTCAGCTATGTTTCAGCATAGCACCCCATGGAGCACAGGAAGGTATCAAGATATATGTGATGGATGATGGAAAACAATGGTTCTTTTTGAGATTTTT